>JAKSZP010004375.1:0-79171 GCA_022478985.1 Massospora cicadina
TTAATGCAGATGGTTCCATTCAGTTAGTTGAGGAACGGGGTTTTAAAACCCATTCCATTTACAAAATGATGCGTTCAGGTTGGATCCAACTTCAATCGATTACTCGAGTGAAGTCAGTTTTGGCATATTCAACCAATTTGGATAGTAGTGTTTGCCTATTGGTGGGTCAGTGCTTGGGCCCACTTCAGTAAACCCCATATTTCCCTGACATTTTAATTCTGTTTTCCATAACCAATACTCCTTGTTGGTTGACTTCCTAATAAATATTTTCCCATTTTTCACATTTTTCTCATGTTATCTCTAGTAAACCTGTGTGCAGACCTCTTCAAGGAGGTCTTGCACTATGTTAACCACCTTATTCTAAATACAATTAAATTTTCAACTCATGCACTGTTGGGTTGCCCAGGTTTCCTCCAACCTGGGACATTTACCCCTTTCCACTTTGTGCACTGCATCATTTTTGGTCAGTTGTTTGCTACCATGATCACACTTTTTACCTTAAGTTATTATCACTCCAGCACCCTCTGCTGGGCTCTAGTAGCTTTAGTACTAATGGCTAGTTTCCATGCATTGGCTCTGTGCACTGAGCACCACCATGCTAGAAACAGGAGAGTTATAGACACTCTTCTTACAGATTCAGTGCCTTATAATGACAATCCTGGTCCCCGGGATAGGTTATCTAACTGGAAGGAGCCCTTTAAAGATTCAGAAAAATTTGCCTAAATACTGGTCAATCTACAATTAATGTTTAAATTAAAACACCATCACAATTACCAGCAGGGCGCTATGATGCCAACTCCCCATTAATCATCCTACTGTTGGCTGATGCAATTTTTCAATCCCTATGTTTGATCAAGTAGGGGAAATGTTACAATTTGAGGTTTTGACCAACCATAGGATATTGACTTTGGCAATAATCCCCTAATTCCCTATAGATCTCCCTTTACATTTATCCTGATTATTAATGTCCCTGTCAGATTGATTATCAATCTGCCATAGTATATTTTGCCAAGCTTTTAGACCCAAATTCCAGCATTTTATATCCCAGTATCTACTTGTCTTGATAAATTTGCATACAGCAGATTGATCCCCATTAATACACTGAATATATTTCATTAAATTATCTAGGGCAACACAAGTATTTGTTAAATTACAAATATGAGCTAAATTTCTGGCAGATCAATTCCTATCCACTTGATAACTAGATGGCCAGTTCCCAAAACCAGTTCTGTTCTCATCAATCAAATTGCCTAGATGATTCCGCCACTTTGTCCAAAATATCTCTATTGGAACTTAAATAAATGATATCAGATTTATCCCAAATATCTCTGACAATCAAAACTCTGAATTTGCTACCAACGTTAGATAAATAATTGCCAAGATGCTACAAAGGTTAAACAGAACACCATAAGATTTTCTCACCTTGGACAGTCAAACGTAAGAGTTCATGGATCTTAATCTATAGGGTATTAGTAGACTTTAAGGAGGAAGCTCTAGAAGATTTGAGCCTGAAGACAAAGCTAACTGACTAAAGGCCAGGGTATAATTATTGGTCTTGCATTGGAATAGGGAATGAACGCGGAAATGCACACCTTAGTATTAATTAAGCCTAAAGTGCCGTGGACTACCCTTTATGCTGGATCCATTGCCGCTGAAAGTACACCCCAATATTAAAGTATTTCAGTATTTATTTTAATAGACTTATTTGCTGCAAATTTTGCCTTTATTTTTGAGGTATACTGTCCTCATACGTTAGTACCTAGCTAAGTGCCAATTTAACCTGTGCAATCACACCCAGTTGTAACTAAAATTGCAACAATTACTAAGAGATATATTAGTTGGGCTAGAAGTTTAGGCTTTTTATCCTCTTTCGTGCTATGTTTTAAGTTAATATGTATTGTCACTAAGAATTTCTGAGTTTGTGGGTCTCTCAATCAACTTCTGCTAATTTTTCAAAATTGAGCGTCTGTTCCTCATTAGCTTTATAGTAGTCTTGAAAATAAAAGGCCATCATCTAAGACAAACCAATAAAAATTCTTTTCAGTTTTAAAGTGATTATTTTTTGTTCTTTTTCATCTATTTACAAGAGTTATCTAGTATAAGTATTTTATCAACCTTATCTAGAGTTCCAAACTGCATGATCTTTTACTTACCTCACCACTTTTATGATAATTTAAGGCTTACACACCTTACCTTAACATTTTCACTATTGCATAAAGCTTACACAAATTTAAAAGTAATACTCTCTTTTGATATTGCAAACTTACATTTATTGTTTGGCCTATCTACTTTCAATATCACCTTTCCCTTTAATTGATATATTACCTAAAGGTAACTACTCCTATTACATCCTTAATTTTAAAGAGTAATTTGACCAGTGCTGTAAAAAAATAATGAGAATGGTTTCTAATTGAATTATACTAAAATAATCTGTCATGCTAATTATGCATAGAAGAGTTTATTCGTTACTATGACAAGATTAGGTATATAACTCAAAAGCTACCCTTAAATAAAAAATAAAAGTCGAAGATTTACCATCAATAAATTTCTCATTTTGTATTATTGATACTTGCTTACCAATTTATTGATCAATTGCATCTTTGAAAAGATAATCAGTACTTGCAAGCAGCCAGATAAATATCATGTTTAAACAATAATTCAGAGATTTGGGGTTTTGCCAGAAAAGTTTACATAGATTAAAAGTGATCTAAATGTACCTTTAAAGAGATCACCCAGCTTTTGACATTAAAAGGTAATTTTTAATTAATTTTAGTAAAAAGTGAGATTTTATAAAAGCTATACTCAATGTTAAAAAGGTACACATTAAAATCTGATAGTTTAAAAAAATAAAAAGAACTAAAGCATATGCTAGCGTTTCTATTCTGAATTTTTGCAGGGGTCTAAAGTTATTACTGTTGATTCCAAAGTGCTAGCTTCGACAAGCACCACTTGCTTGGTTGTGGAATAAGATGGGATGGTTATTAAGCATGTCCTCTGGCCCTGATCACCTAAACAAAATTAGGGTTAAGGCTTAAATCAGAGGGTATACCAACTACAGTTCTAGATGAGAACTTATCTTGATTGCCAGCAAAGTATATATGTGGACAAGAAGTCATAACAAAGGGGTCTTGGTTAGAGTATGGATAGCAATAAAGTGTATCTGGAGAAGTTGGAGCAAATTGCCCAAATTTAAGTGTCGCCTCGAGCCAATCCAAGCTGGTAAGTTCGTTGCTTCCGCACTTTCTTAAGTCATCGATTGGCTGGCCACCAGTTCCCATAATTCTAAAGACCGATAATAAATATAAGCCAAACAGTTTTTTGATGAAAAGTAAATATATTTTAATGATACAATTCGCTGAACTATTATCTTTATATGAAGGCAGACTGCTATAATAAACCTACTCCAAAAGTCAAAACTTATTAGAGCAGAACAATTAGTGACAATATTACTTAATGATAAAACTTACTAGGATGTCTTATAAAATGAAACGCAGAAAAAAAGAAGAATACTTACCGAAGACCCGCAAGCTTAGAATCAAAAGGATTCGTGACAAGATGCAAAGTGGGTAAGCGGTTGCTTTTTTGAAAAAGCCCTGGATGTAAAGGCTGCTGAGGGAGAGCTCTAGTGGTTGGATCGTTAAACCCGGGAACAAGGTAGACCGAGATACTTTGACAGATCTGATTCAAAAAATTGTCGATTTTGAAGTAGGGTCCTGAGTCGTAAGTAGTTAATCAAGTATTGATTTACAAGTCCGTTGCTATTTGAAGAACTCAGTGGCCTATAAACATTGCCGGCAATCACCAATTTGATTATGTTTCTGGATTTAATCTAACAATAAGCAATGTAAAAAATCAGCTTGCAAACCAATATATACTGCCTCAAAATCAATCCCACCAAGCAAAAATTCTTCCAAAAGCTGAAGTCCCGAACCGTCATCCTGATTGGACTCGCCTATATTAAGGCCAGAAACAAAGGCTATATAACGCGGCTCTAAGTACACAAAAAAATTAAATGACTTATTAATTTGAGCTAATCAAACCTGATTCAACAACTACAGGTGTTTGTTCAAGTAGGCCAGGCAATATTATATCTTGGACTTCAAAATCTCCTGAAGCACTTTCTTTTCCGAGTAAAGCCACCACAACCCCTAAAGTTTTATACTAAACTGCAACTAAACATACCTGTTACAAGATTGGTGCGGTTTATAGCGTCTCCATATATTTTCATTCTGCCGGAATCATCCTCAATACTAAATTCGACTTTTTTATTTATATAAGTTGTAGTCTCTGGTGGGTTTACAACCCAAAGCTAAAGCATGGTTTGAGTAAATTTGTACTAATTTAAAATGCTACGTCTTTTTTAACATCATCTATTATACTGGGCTTAGCGTCCATATTCGCATAAATTGTCCCAACCAGATAAGTTAGCTTCCCGCCTTTGACGTCTAAAACCTTATCTGATAATCTAGGAACCTTGAATCGGGCCCTATTATTTATGTTTAGGTTTATAACCGTCAGAGTGAAACTAAAGAATAAAGGTAATTCATTGGCATCACTTTCTCAGTCTGAAGATGAATAACATTTAAAATCAATTACCAAAGGGTTTGGACCAAGAGTCGGTTGCCAACTTTACTAACCGTGGCTTAAAGGCACGAAGCCGTTCGTTATAGATATGAAAAAATTGAAGCGTATATTTTCGGTCTTTCAAAAGGAATCTCGATATCTCAGCTTCATTTTCTCGCTCGGGATCTTCACAACCCTTTCTCTTCACAACTTTTTGTACCATGTTAAAACTCAAAAACAAAAGTGTCACTCGAATTTAAAGAAAGCTCGCTAGATCCTTCAAGTTAAAATGTGAGGCTTAACAAATCTTGTTAAAAAATTGAGCGTTTTTTGAATGGGTTCAACCTTGGGTTATAATCCGTTTAAAATATTGTAGAGCAAAATGGTATTTCAAAGCTGGCCTCACACTTGAACTAGACCGGCGAGTAAAACATTTTTAATAGGATTGTAAATTGTGTACAAACAATGCCCCGAACCAAGATAGCGAATAGCAAGGCGGTCCATGGAGTTCCTGGCCTATCATACGCTGCGAGTGGAGATTTTCCGTTTTATCCTCTTTCCCATTAATTCAAATCCCCTTTATCGGGCGATATCGTCCCCAGGTCGGCCCACCTCGAATAAAATTTAAAAAATTTAAATTGTGTTCAAATATAAACGAGCCGCTATAAATTAATTTAAATTTGCTTAAAACTATCATTACAATTATTAGTTAGTACTCAGATCTAAGTTTAGAAATTGCGCTATATACTTAAAACAACAATGACAATAATTTTGGTTATAAACAAACCCAAAATACTCTGTTATTCATAGTAAAAAATATATTTCATTTTACATTAGCCAAATTGCAACTAATTTTTACCACTTTTTTTAGTACTAGATGGTCCCAACCCAAGGGGGGGATTCATCGATGTAATTTTTTACCACTTTAAGCTTCAATCACGTCTTAATTAGATTTATAAATTACATAGACTTTATCTATATTCCTATAATAGAAGTATGTAAATCTATTGCTAATAAAAATTTGCTGATATATATCTACTTTTGGCTTACCTCAAATATACACTAAATCTATTTTTGATATCGATATTAACGATTTTCTGAGATTTTATTTTATAATATATATATATATATATATATGCTTAATCATTTATTTAGACTGCCACTTTACTTGTTACAGCCAAAGGAAAAGCTGTAATGGTGAAAATATATCAGGAGACTATTGTTGTTAGTTCTCCAGGGACATGAGCTAAACAGGATATAGCATGAAGATTAGGTAAAAAGTAGCATCACAGACATTTTATAGATTTTAGGATACTTTTCTGAAATAATTCGTTATATAACTGAGCCAAATAAAAAGGATAGCAAGCCCCTTGAAGTATCAAATTATTTAAAAAGGTTTGATGGTTAATTATTTGAAAGTTTAAATATATATTTTGTAAAAGTAGAAGATGAGTCCAAATTGAGGTTAGAAAACATCATACTAAAATTTTTGATCAACCTAGTCATACTAATAATGTATACTATAAAACTTAATATAGTGAAGTGTAACCAAATAGAACTTAGTAATATAGAATTTTATTTGTGGTTTTCATGACAATATACTTGAAATGTAAAGAAGTTCTTTAGTGACGTTATACTATATAGGTAATTTCAAGGCCACATGTTTTATTGATATACCATTTTTATAAAAAATATTTTCTATTTGAATCATAATCTCCAAACTTAGTTACAACTATTTACCTTATGCTTAGTTGTCTTTAGGATTTTCAGAAGGTTTTAAGGTAATTTACCAGGTAACCAAGATCCTATACCCTCTGACTTTGCAGATAGAGCTACAAAGCATTTCATGTATGTGATCATAGAAACACACTCAATGCTTTTTAGATCCTAGTGATGTCATTCATTTTTGCCCATAAGTAAATTATGCTGATTCCTGGGAAGATAAAAGATGACTTTTTTATATTGACTTTAAAATTGTAACAATTTGGCAGCTAAAGTATTTTACCAGATCCCTTTCAGGAATATGATAATCGAATTAGTTTGGATGCAAATAAGTTCCAGGTGAGTCAAATCTTGACCAAAGAAAATTATTTCCCTGGGATACACTGAAAAGGTCTTTGTTAACAGAGAACAGGAAGGCTTTTCAAATTCCAAAACCCCCTTGACTGGTACAAATGGTTTTACTACTTCCAGAACTAAACACAAAGCTCCCTCAAAGATTGTTAAATATATATCCACTCAAAGGACACAATACATGGAATGGAAGCATGTCCCAGAAGATAATATAGATATCCTGATTTTAGGTATATAAATAACTCTCAATATCAATTCATGGCTAGTTTATTTTGCTAAAGTGCACCTTCTTTCTATTTAAGATCCCCTCTAGAAATCCCAGTGATGCTATAGTACTAATAATTATATACCCTTCAAAGAAACTAATCAATATTTTACAAAAAACTGTTGCTTTTTTCCAGGTACCTTCTGAGGCTACCTGGTGAAGACTTACCTTCTTGAAGATGAATATTCCAGTGAGGATGAAGCTCCCCAAATGGAGGAGATTATGAGTGTGACAAGATGTTTCCACTCCAAAAATTAGGTAATAACTGTCCCCTATTATAAGAGAACTACAATTCAGAGCGTCAATTAAATTTAGCCTTATGACCCTGACAATACAATATATCAAATTCAATCAGCCAAAATGGCTGAGACTGATGGAAGCATAGTTTATGGAACCTTACACTCTTAGGGATACATTATCTAAAGCTGTTATAACAAAGTTGCCCAAAACTAAATATTAACTCTAACTGCTTGTTCATAATGATATCTACCATCAGATGAAAAGTATGGGATTGATCATGTAAAGATACACAGACAGTTTACCCTTACTCAACAGCTCAATTACCAAATTATTGAGTTATATATGTCTGCTTCTAAACTTTGGTCAGGATGATTGAGAAGCTATTCTGGTTAACTAGAGTGTAATCAAAGAATTGCAATCAGGTTTTTATAATTGACAGTTAAGCTTGTCAATATTTATGCAGTGAAGTCACTCAGAAGGTTCCAAATGCTTCAGCAGCCATACATAAACAATTGGTATAAGCTGTAGCTAAGATATTAACCTGATTAGATGAACAACAATGAACTTACAATTCCTGGATCAAATAATTGGTTTCTTAGATTCAACAATTAAATAAGAAATTCAATTTACCTCCAACCCATTAAGTGCTTATCCAAGAAGCGCCTCTTGGACGTGAAGGCCCTGAAGGGATCTCAAGGATTAGAAGGGCCCCACGTACCTCTTGGTATTCCTCTGAACATTGAACACACCCCAAGATGAAGATTGCGTGTCTCAAATTTGAGATTTGGAACAAAAATTGAACTGGGTAGCCCATGAAAGCTCCATGAATATAAAAAGGAACTAAAAAGATATTGATATAAATTTAACAGCCCTTTTTAACAAAAATTGGCAACATACAGAAAATGTGTTTCAACATGTCTAACTGCCACCAAACCTATCAAACTACCTTGGATATCAAGTCTGAACAAAACACTTTAAGACTTTAAATTCTAGAACATTAACAAGGAGAAATACTGAGGAAGACAGTTAACCAGCTTTAGTAATATCTACACTTCCACCAGGCTATTAGTTATAAGGATTTCACTACCCAGGTACATAACTGAGGTGAAAACAAACAATTGATATCAATCTTCTTAGTCAAAAAATTTATCAAACTTCATGAAAACTATTCTTAGATAGAGCCTTCTGAATCTGATAAATTCCCTAATCAAGCTATATAATACCTTCCAAACATGTTATCTCCTTTAAGCCCTCCTTTAAAGAAAAGTACAATTCTGATATTGAAAATATTGAAACATCTTTCTTCATATAAGAAATGAAGTTATCAAACCAGCCCCTCAGCAGACAAAAGGTCTAACATATACAAACCTATCTTGATAGCAGCACTCAAGAGATTATAGTAAATTACTTTAAGGAATGTACCACATGAGATCAAGTGAAGAAAAATCTCAATAGGGAAATTGATTGCAACTTGACCCTGTGTAACTAGAAAAAGGCTTTTATGCGCGTACATCCTAAAATGGGAGAGTTCTATTTATGTTTCTGATAACCATTTCAATTATGAAGCTTAAGCATAGCATCCTGCTACTGGGTTACATTGGATAATGAAATAGCTCTATGTTATCCGCTTACTTTTGACTGGCACTTTATGCTAGACTTCCAATGAGTAAAGAAGCTTACTAAATTGATCCTCAACATCATATAAGAACCCCTCAAGACCACGTAATTTATAGTGTCCACTCTCAATGGGGTTGACATTGTTGTTTCTTTAGTTATAATAAAGTTTTGGGTTTCTTTTAATAGCTTTGGGAAAACTCCATGTCACCCTCAGTGAGCCTTTTATACCAAATGTTATCTACTCAATTCCCTACTTTAGCTCTGCCAACACCTGTGTAGAAGAAGTGGTACATAAAGTGAATGTTTAAGCTATTGTTTACACCAGCTCCCCAGTTAATGACATATCCTCTTAACTGATAAAATAATTAAGCTTGCTCCAGACCATATTCATACCTTAGAATATTTATTGCCAGACCTTCCTGAACGTGGTCCCTTGGAGATTATTTGTCTTTGCCTCTCCAGTTTAGCACCTTAGCAGGTGTCTGCTCCAGCAACTGTTATGGACAATGATAGCCATGACATCATCATAGAAACTTAATTTCTGGTCAACTTCAATACTA
Organism: Massospora cicadina; assembly: GCA_022478985.1. Classification (NCBI taxonomy): domain Eukaryota; kingdom Fungi; phylum Entomophthoromycota; class Entomophthoromycetes; order Entomophthorales; family Entomophthoraceae; genus Massospora; species Massospora cicadina. Next base: position 9,319 of record JAKSZP010004375.1, read on the forward strand.
AGATAATTCATAAGGATCTGTATTTCTACCTTTTAATCTATATCACCATATTAATACTCAAAACTACTAAAGGTAGAAGGGAAGAGATAGCCTTGGTGTCATCTATTGAAGCATCAAAATTTTATTGAATTGACTTGAATACCAAGTTGTAAGTCTTAAACCTTAATTTCCCAAATTCTCAATTGATGTTCAAGAAAATATGTCTATATATTCTGTTAACAAGGTCGTCATCCCTAAACTCAAACTCTAATTGAATCCAATATCCAAGTTGATATTTCTCATAACATTTTCTAGAAGTCTTTTGGGATCTAACCCAACATTAAAAAGGCTGCTGACTTGTTCCAGGTTATAAACCTAGAGTATCAAGAACCTATAACCGTTCTGCTAACAAATTTTACCACCCAGCCTCAGACTGTGACTTGGAGCCACCTTATAGCCTATGTATGGACCCTGCCTAATAATCAAGTTGGATCTATCACTGTTTGTGGAACCTTAACTGACTGGGACTAGAAAATATCCCATAATAGTACAAGTTGAGGTGAAGTTTGGCAATAATCTTACTAGTGAGAAACAAAAAATTTTGTGGATGCCCTAATTAATGAATATGCTGACATAATTTTGTTTAGCCCTGTCAGGATTCCTACTCAAATTAAAGATTTAGATGTGTCAGCTGACAGGAAAGGATCCCTCTTTAACCAAATAGCCCAAACATCTGTCATGGATAAACCCTGATGAAATTCAATGTCATTTTAAGTTAAAGCTCAACCATGATTTATGTGATCAACTATTGCTACCTCAGATCTTCTTAATTTTGGGGTTCAAACCTGATCCATGTGGCAAACAAAGCCTATTTAAATGAGATAACTAGCCTGCTGCAGAATCCCTCAATTCTTTATAATTATAGATCTTAGCTTGGACCGCTTGGATTTTTACCAAAACACCTACCTGATTTCCCTTATATTGTAGATTCTAAGCTAATTAAGTTTAATCTCTTATTTCTCAATTTTTAGAAATTGGTATATTTTATTTGGAATTGCCTCTCCATACTAGTAACTTAAATAAAGACTTCTTAACCAAGAGAACAAAGGTATATCCAACACCCTCAAGCTTTGGGTCCCCTGGCCTAAAATTATCAAAGGGTATGTGGTTGTCATGGTTAAATGACAAGATAGTGGGAACTAACCCCAAGGATAAGGCTGGGCGACAGGAGGCCCAGAAGGTGAAGCTTCAGGCCCTCCCTAACCTCAGGCACACATAGACCAACGTTGGGTATAAGCCAAATATGCCCAAGTTGGTACTAGTGAGGTGCCTAACGCCCAGCCCCTTGCGTCAGCCCAGGCGTTAAAACAGATGGTTTACTCTATTAATGCGGACAGTTTAATTTGTTTAGTTGAGGAATGGGGTTTTAGAACCTGTTACATCTATGAATTGTGCATTTGAGTCAGATACAACTTCAATTGATTACTCAAGTGAAGTTGGTGTCAGTGTATTCTACCAATATGGATGGGAGTGTATGTCTATTGGTGAATCAGTGCTTAGAACCGCTTCAGAAAACCCCAAAATACCCCAACAATGTTTATATTTGATTATTGTGACCAACATTCCTTGTTGGTTGACTTCACACAATAAACTTTTCCCATTTTCCCATTATTTTATTTATGTTTTCCAGGATGATCCTGTGCATGTACCTCTTCAAGGAGGTCTTGCACTATGTTAACCATTCTGTTTTGTATATTATTAGGCTATCCTCTCATGAGCCATTGGGTCGCCCAGGTTCCCTCCAACCTGGGATACTTACCCCCTCTTCCCTAGTGCACCGTATCATTTTTGGTTGGTTATTTATTAATACAATCGCACTTCTTTACTTAAGTTATTATTGCTACAGCACCTTCTTCTGGGCCCTAGTACCTTTTGTAATAATGGCTAGTCCCTGGCATTGGGTCTGTGCACCAAGCACTACTACGCTTGGAACAGGAGAGTTATAGACACTATCCTTACATTAGTTGATCAGCCACTTATTTTTATGTGCACAAACTTTTTCTGTGTGGGACTTTTCCAAGGTGGAAACAGTGGGCGCCAGCTGTGGACTTCAGCTGTGGTTAGCTGCACCACTGTTTCCTCTTTTCCCTGAAGGTTGGAGCATCTTGGCGTTATTACAGTTGGTTTCTAACTGGAAAGTACCCATCCTTACTGCTCATACCTGGTGGATACAGATGCTTTGAGGTCCAAAAGTCATGATTCCCCGATTTTCCACCAAAATTATCAAATTCAATTTTAATAAATGGGTTTTACTTTGATAGTGCATTCAGACAATGCCAGAAGAATTGGCACAGATGGCACTGGGGGTGTTGGCCTTGGATAACGTCAAGATTCTGTTGCTGTTATGGTAATAGGGTCATTCACGTCTAAAAACGCATTTTATAATGAAAACACTATGTATACCTCTGAACCATATTTGCTCTCTCATGGCTCAACTAAGGAACCTATTCCTGTGTACCAAATCACCCCCTAAAAATCCCCATTTGACCTCTTCCATGATTTTAAGCACTTAGGAAGTTAAAAAGGAACTGTGTTCACAATATGAAAATGTTTATGACCCTGCTGAAGATATGGTGGGATATGTGGCCTCAGTAGTAAGAGTGGCCAAGTATCCCTCTCCATTCTTTGATTTAAAATCATACCAGGGTGACATGTTAATGCCAGATGAGGAGTTTGATGGTGATTTACTGGCATTTTTGGCTTTAAATAAAGACAATTCCAGGTATTTTCTACTGATTGCTATTCTTTCCTCCCCTTTAGGGAAACGCAGCACCACTATTATGGTGGATACTGGCGCCACTGAAAACTTTATGGACCAGAGCCTAGCCGACTATCTTGGGCTGAGTTACTTGCCAGGTGGTATGGTTAGGGGGGCGTCCCAAGGTATTCCAACTCTGAGGATCATTGGGACAGTGGACTATCAGGTTGGCAAGTACCACTTGTCAGATCACTTCTAAGCTATCAAAACCTCCTGTACCCTATCATTTTGGGTGTGGAGTGGTGGCGGAACTTTGACATTAGTACCAACTTGAAAGAGAATACTCTATCCCTAACAGTAAAGAATGGCCGCACACTTGTTGTTCCTTTGTCTGAGGTTGACGCCCAAGGCGATTTGCCCCAAAGGCCCCACCTTCACACCCTTAGCCTTGCCTCTATGCCAAAGCCCACCTTAGTGGTTCCCCTACCTTTTTGTTTGGAGGGTTTGAGATCTTCCTTTGATTCACCTTCAGCTGACGCACTACCTGATCATTCCTAGTACAACTGTGACTTAAGACTCACTGTGGATCTGGTGCATATTTATTCTCCCATTTACCCCTTGACCTTCCGGGAGGAAGAGGCGTTAGATGTGTGGGTGAAGGAGCAGTTAGCCAAAGTCACAATTTTTCAGCGTGCCTCCCCATTATGCTCCCCACTATTCTTTGTTGAGAAGGCTGATGATACTCTACGCCTGTGTGTAGATTATGGGAACCTCAACAATGTCACTGTACCAGATCTACATCCCATCCCTTTAGATAATCAGATTGCTCTCTATGTGGAGAAGGCTAAGGTTTTCTCTAAGCTGGACTACCTCAATGCATTTAATCTGATTCGGATTAAAAAGGGACAAGTGTGGTTAACCGCATTCCATACCAGAAAAGGGATCTTCAAGTTTCAGGTCATACCCTTTAGGCTTAAGAATGCCCCTGCTATCTTTCAACGCTGCATTGATGCAGCGTTGAGGACTTGTTAATTGTATGCGCGGTTGCCTACATGGAAGGTATACTGGTGTTTTCCCCTGATCATGAGTCCCATGCAGTACACCTTAGGCAAGTGGTGGAGAGGCTAAAGGCAGACAGCCTTATGAGGAAGATAAGCAAGTGTGAGTTTTTCAAGTCCCAGGTCACTTTTTTGGGCAACGTCGTGTTTGACCAAGGACACATGATAACTCCAGATTAGGAGAAGGCTATTCGTGAGTGGCCCACCCCCATCTCAGTCAAGGAATTGATGAGCTTTTGGGGATGTGTACGTTTCTCAAGAAGTTCACGCCCAATATTTCTGAGGTGGCAGCACCCTTATATAAGGCTAGCGGTGCAAAGGTGCTTCAGTGGTCCCCCATTTTGGAGGATGCTTTCTAAGCAATGAAGTGTACCCTGTTGTCCACGTCTGTCCTTCGCCATGTCGACCCTTCAAAAGATTTCTTGTGTCTACTAATGCCTCCAACTTTGCCATAGTGGCTGCCTTGTTACTAGTAGGCAAAGATGAGATAGAGCATCCAGTGGGATATTTTTCTAGGAAAATGCTTTTTGCCTGAGTTGAATTACGCCGTTTATGATAAGGAATTACTAGCAGTGGTGAAGGCGCTGACTTATTGGCGTCACCACTTGCATGGTCCTCCCAACCTTTCCAGGTACATAAAGATCACCGTGCCTTGCTGTACTACCGCACCCCTCATGTTCTAACTCCACGGCAGACCCATTGGCATGAGACCCTTGCCCAATTTGCATTATCTTAGAGTTCACCAAGGACAAGGATAATGGTTTAGTGGATGCTTTGAGCCGCAACCCTGCTTTAGCTCCTGATCCCAAGGAGGTAGAAGTTCATAACACACAGTTGATGATTCCGCCAAATAAAATTGTGTCCCAACTTCCCTCTCCCCAGCCAATGAGCCCATGCTTGCACCTCTGAAAAATTCGGAGGAATATAGTATGTTCAGAAAGTTTGTCCTTCCTCAGTTGCTATCAGCTGAATATACTATGGTACATGCGAAGAGCGCTTTGAATAAAGAGGATCTATCCAGGGGCTATCACATGAAGGATGAGATGGTGTGGTTTCAGGGGCGCCTATGGGTTCCTGCTGGACCACTGCGCCTGGAAATCATCTGGGACCATCATTATGGACTCTTTGTTGGTCATCCTAGTAAAGCAAAGACCTTGGAGTTAATATGACGCACCTACAATTGGAAGGGCTTGCCTGCTCAGGTGGGACGGTATTGTAAGGAATTTTTGATCTGCAACCAAAGGAAACCAAATTGTCAACCTTTAGCGGGGTTGTTGGTACCAGTCCAGGAAGCTGAAGGGCCCTGGACTTCCCTATAGGTGGATTTCAATGTGGAACTACCTGTCTCTGATGGTTATGATGCCATCATGGTGGTGGTGGGCTGTTTTACGAAGTTCGCCCACTTCATTTCTTGCAGAACTATAATAACCGCGGCTGAGATAGCTAGGCTCTTCTTCATGCATGTGTTTGCGCTCCATGGGGTTCCCCCAAGAGATTATCAGTGACTAAAGACCCCAATTTACCTCCATCTTTTGGGAAGAGTTGTGTAAGACTCTTCAGATTCGCCCCGCTGTTTGACTGCCTATCACCCTCAATCAGATGGGCAGACTGAACGAGTGAACCAGTGCTTGGAGCAGTTCCTGCGGTGTTACACTGCCACAGATCATTCAGATTGGTCTTCTCACCTTCCTATGGCCCAATTTAGTTACATCAACACTTTGCATTTTTCGATCAGTTGTTCCCCTTTTTTCGCCAACCATGGCGTTAACCCCGCCTTTAACATGGAGCCCAGCTGTGAGTCTAGGGTTGAAGCGGTGGTGGACTTTGCTAAGACTATCAAGAAGGTCCAACAGGGGTTTCCACAAGTTTGGAGGTGGAAATGCAAGTCTATAAGGAGAATGCTTATGGGAAGCGCCGAGTGGGTCCTGCATATAAAGAAGGGGATTGTGTGATGCTTGATGCTCATAACATCCCTATCAAGCAGCCATGCAAAAATCAGGGACCAAAGAGGATTGGCCCTTACCACGTTGTTAAAAAGGTGGGCCATGCCTCATACCAGTTAGATCTTCCCTCTTTGTTTCAGACCTTCTCTGTCTTCCATGAGAGCAAATTGACGTTGTTCAAAAACCCCCCACCAGAGACTCCTGATGCCTATCTCATGGATGGGGCGCCAGAGTGGGAAGTGGAAGAGATTGTATCCTCCCGCCGTGTTAAGAGAAGAATTGAGTACCTGGTATCTTGTAAGGAGTTTGATGCTGCAAAGAACAGTTGGGTCTAAAAACATGACTGTGTGCGAGCCCAAGATCTGATTGAAGCTTTCCATAAGCGTTTCCCTCAGGCCTCTGGTCTCAACCAAAACTGACTGTTGCCGCAATGAAGTTGGCCCCAGCCCACAAGAACTTTTCTCTAGCGCAAGCCCCATGAGGGGGTTGAGCCCCGTCAGGAGGAGAGGGTAATGTCATTGTTAAATAATATGATAGTGGGGACCAACCCCAAGGATAAGGCTGGGCGACAGGAGGCCCAGAAGGTGAAGCTTCAGGCTTCCCTGACCTCAGGCACACATAGACCAAAGCTGGGTATAAGCCAAATATGCCCAAGTTGGTACTAGCGAGGTGCCTAACGCCCATCCCCTTGCGTCAGCCCAGGCATTAAAACGGATGGTTTACTCTATTAATGTGGACAGTTTGATTTGGTTAGTTGAGAAATGGGGTTTCAAAACCTGTTTCATCTATGAAATTGCGCGTTTGGGTCAGATACAACTTTAATCAATTACTCAAGTGAAGTCATTGTCAGTATATCTAACCAATTTGAATGGGAGTGTCTGTCTATTGTTGAATTGGTGCTTAGGACCACTTCAACAGACCCTGAATTACCCTAACAATGTTTATATTTGATTTTCGTGACCAAAATTCCTTGTTGGTTGACTTTGCACAATAAATTTTTCCCATTTTCCCATTATTTTATTTATGTTATCCAGGATGATCCTGTGCGTTGACCCTTCAAGGAGGTCTCGCGCTATGGTAACCATTCCATTTTGTAAATGATTAGGCTATACCCTCATAAGCCGTTGGGTCGCCCAGGTTCCCTCCAACCTGGGATGCTTACTCCTTCTTCCCTATTGCACCGTGTCATTTTTGGTCGGTTATTTATAAATAAAATCTCGCTTCTTCACTTAGGTTATTATTGCTCCAGCACCATCTGCTGAGCTCTAGTACCTTTTGTAATAACAGCTAGTTTCCTGGTATTGGGCCTGTGCACCAAGCACTACTACGCTGGGAACAGGAGAGTTATAGACACTCTCCCTACAGTGTTATCACACTCATGGTCTTAAAAAACCTCAAAAACTTTGGAATGATGAAAGGGTTGAAACACAAAGTACAGTCTGGTAATATTCACCCGCCAAGACAGTCTATAAAAAGTCAAAAGTATAATATATTCAAATAGACATTTTATATAAAATAGGTTGTCACAGATTCAGCGCACTGCAAAATTGGTAAATCCTCAACCTCTGGTAGAATTGAGGAAATACTGATTGAAGTGCAAGAATAATCAAACCAAGATGTGTTTAGCTATAAAAAATGGCAATATTTATTTAAGTAATATCAAGAAGGAACAGAATGATTTAGGTGCCGAACAGTACACTGAAAATGAAAAGAATCAAAATGAAAGAAAAACAGTGCCATAAAGCAACCAGGAAATTAAGTCCACTGATGGTAATGAAGATTTGGACTCCACCAAAGCGCACAGCAGCCCTGGAACCAACGATCCTGATACAAAAGGCTCCACACACTGCCGCAGTGCACAAATTCAGGAACTTGAGAAGATGGATGCCCAAGAGAGAAATCAATTGAAGAAGAGACTGTTCCTAGATTCCTTTCAAAGATACAATATCTTCCCAATTCACTATTCAATTATCCACTCAACTTATTTTACATCCTGATTCTTTAGTATTTAGTATAAAAACAATAAGTTTTTATCCTAAATAAACATTTTATTTCACAGAATCTTAAGTTTGTCCTTTATCTGAAGTAATCGCCAGTAACCAGTCTGGGATTAACCTGTTTTTAAGAAGACAATCTTTTTGAGAAGGACTCCTTGTAAGGTTAAGGCTTGCAAGGAAAGAGGTTGAGATAAACTCTGTTGGGTCAATAAAAGATTCCAACATACACAGGATTATTCATAAATAAGATGCACAGTTGGAGTGCAAGTGTCAGGTTTACAGCTTTCATAGGAAGTTTAAGCCTAGCTGGTTAATGTCAGATCTGTGCAAAAGATTACCCCTTTCGACGCCCCAAGTTCAAAATCCCCAGAGTTAAGCGAGCAGAGCCAAGGACGGCAAGATAGGTATAAGCTGCTGGTCTCTTGAAGACCTCTCAGAGCCTGTGGGATTTGTCACTATTATTAGTTTGCAAGAAAATAGAGGCCATTGTGTGGTGATGGATTCCTGATGAGTAAATGCAATAACTAGGAAGGAAAGCTACCTGATACCTTAATTTGACAGCTCTCTCTGGCTTCTAGCAGGATCCTAATTCTTTTTTGCCATGACATTACCAGTGGATATTAAAAATTGAACTTGCTCTGGAGGATTGGGAAAAGGGTGCATTAATCTCAAAAAAGGTTCTTTTTATTAAACTAATATACACCAGTTTATTATGCAACGCCCCTGCAACCTTCCAGAGAGCAATGAATGACATACTAGAAAACCAAAAAGTGTTCTACGTACTAGCCTATCTATATGACGTCACAGCGCTATATTGTACCTTTATTGAGCACTTCAAACATCTATAGGAAGTCTTTAATGAAATTCAAGCAGCCTATCTGAAGTTGATTCCAGACAAATGCAGTCTTTTTTTTAGTACTAGATGGTCCCAACCCAAGGGGGGGATTCATCGATGTAACAAATGCAGTCTTTATCAGAAAGAAATGGAGATTTCGGCCACAATTTTACTATTGAGGGATTATCTTCTTTACTTCATAAAGTCGTTGCCATACAGGAGACGTCTTAGCCAAAAAGTTTATGTGATATACAAGTCTTTATGGAATGGTCATTTATCAACAAATCGAAGCTCATTTTGATAATCTTTCTAATCCACTGGTTTATCTACTTCACGATGAGATCCCCTTTTAATGTGAAGAATCATAACATTAAACCTTTGATTCCTTGAGTAATGCCCTTATGACAGCCCCTATATTAAAACGCCCAGAACTTGATAAGTCTTTCATATTAACTACTGACGGCAGCTATGTTGTGTTTGGTGTAATTTTTGACGTAACTCATTCCAATTAACTTAATTTAAATTTATTGCGGGGAAGGCTGAACATGGGATGGACACTTCCAAATATGACTCAGGAAAGACAAACTTAGTACCGGGGGAGGCACCCCAGAGAAGCGATGTTATCTCTTGTTGCCAGCGGGAACGCCACTTATGGGGAGGGGGAGGGAACGTGTGAAGGGGCCGTAGCCACTATTGAGCACGTGTGGAGGAAGGGGTCTGATTTGATGAACCAGACTGGGAACCAGGAGGAGACCAGCTGTCGGCGACGCGGTGGGAGGTATCCAAACATCCATGCTTGAAAGTGGTCCACCAAATGAGACCGGAATCTGTGGACAATTTCTGGGAGGGTGGGGGTGGAGCCTGCGATGGCATCTAAGACAATCGTGTGGATGGTCCACATGGCGATTGCAACCACCAGAGCATGGAGGGAGGGTGGAAGGGAGGAGGCCATTGATAGAGCAAACATATCTCTTGACAGACTGAAGGGATGCGTTTGATCCTGGCCCAGCAGACGTTGAACTTCGCGCCATATCGCTTTACAGTGGGGCACTTCTCCAGGCGGTGGAACAGCGTTCCATACTGGCCACACATGACACATGATGAGTGTAAAGCGTTAGAGCGCTTGGCTGTATGATACACCCGCCTCAGGCAGCGCCACACATGGGAGCGGACTTGAGGCTGCAATAGAGGATGGTGTGCGTATTTCCAGATAGTTTTTTGGGTTTCAATGGAATAAGGGATGTCCATAATGTCCAGGTAGTCCACCCTGGATAGGACATGGGGCCGAATGGGGATCACGCCATTGTGGATGGGTAGCCCCTGTACCTCTTGTGTGAACTGAGGAGAGGGGCGGCCTCTTCAGGTTGTATGTCCAATAATACAAATTCTCCACTCTGCGCTTCGCATGGAGAGTAGGATTCGTTTGTAGTGGGTTTTAGTCCCGTGAGGACCTGTGGCCGATGTGTGTGATGCAAGGTTTTCATCAGGGAGTGGGGGTTTGATGGATTGTTGAGGCTCAAGGCTTGGGAGAAGTTGGAGTGGGCCGCGTGGGACCAGTGTTGGGATGGGAGTGTAGGAGCGGTGACGGCCACGATCCAGGTGCCCAGGATCTTGGCAGCATGGGCTTTGAAGTCAAGCAGGCTCATGCCACCTTGATGATGAGGGCCAAACATGACCTCTAGCCGTACTGGTGGAGGGCGGCCTGACCAAAGCCATCCTTGCAGCAAGGCATACAGGGATTTGAAGAAGCTTGGGGAGAAGGGGATGACGTGGGCTCCGAACCAGACTTTGGATAGGAGCATAGAGTTGCCTAGAACATCCCTGCCAGTAAGGGTAGTAGGGTGGGCTCTGAGAGAGGCGATTCGCTTCGTCACGTTGTCCAGTATATGGCACTCCATTACTGCTGACGCGTATCCGCCTGCCTCCATCCACACGCCCAGATGGCGCACCAGTCCTATGGTAGGACGTGGCACGAAGGGGAGCACCAGTGGAGCGGTGTGTGTTGAGTTAGTAAGGCGTTGACGTGGGCAAGCAGATGGGCCAGGTTGGGAACTAATTGCTGAGGCCCAGCAGTTCTGAAACTGACCAAGGAGGATGATTTCGGTTTTGGAGGCGTTCAGTGCCGCGTTGCTTACCTGGGAATACTCCTGGACGAAAGCATCAGGTGCACGTGCATCTTTATTATTAGACACCCCACCACGCAGTCATCTGCAAATGCCATCATCTTAACTGGGGTTTGGCCTGGCACATGGACCTCAGTGAGTTGGGCATTCACATTTCGCAGTAGTGGGTCAAGGCTGAAGTTGTATAAGAGTGGGTTAAGGGGGTCCCCTTGGCGTAGGCCCCTTTGAGGGCGGACTACTTCCGTTAGGAAGCCAGGGCCACACACTGCCATTGTTGCCAATTCCGTGAGCAGCATTACCCAGTTGATGAAGCGAGGGGGTAGGCGGAATTGATGGAGGCAGGCCCTGTGGTATTACCAGTTTACTCTATCATAGGTCTTTTGTTGATCCAAGAATACAAGTGCCCCAGAGGCTGTGGACTGACATACTTTAGCCACAGAGTGCACGTTATCCCAAATCGACCTTCTGGGGATGAAACTGAATTGTTCTGGGGAGATGGTGGCAGATGCTACAGTCCCTAAACGTTTTAGCCATGATTTTTGTTAAAATTTTGGTGTCTGTGTTTGTTAGAGAAATGGGGCGCCAGTTGGCTAAGTCTAGCTTATCTTCTTTCTTAACGAGTGTGACAGTGAAGGCCTTAAGTCCTCCTGGTAGGAGGCGCGTTTCCATCTGGCTTTGGTTAAGTGAGGCGAGCAGCAATAGGGATATATATTTGAAATATTTTTTGTAGAATTCATTTGGAATGCCATCTGGGCCTAGGCATTTTCGGTTTGGTGCACTGCAAATGGCTGTCCATAATTCATTTGGAGTAATTAAATTCATTATTTCCGGGTATCAGAAAATGGTGCAGATATGAGCTCAGTCAAGAAATTCTGCCACTTCAGCTGGCTGAATTGGTTCAGCTCGGTATAACTCAGAGTAATATTTTTGCATTTTTATTGCCACTTTGGCCAGTGTGTCTGCAATGGAATTATCCGATCTTTGCACCTGTGTGCAGGCCACACTCTGGCGTGGTGCAAATTTTTTTAGAGAAATATGTGGTGCACTTGTCGCCTTTTGTGATGCATGTGGCCCTGTATTGAACACAAACCCGATGTTTGTGTTGCCTTTTGAGTGCGTTGATGTGGGCGGCTGCCTCCACCCACTTTTGGCCCCATGCAGGGCTGTATCCTGTAGCTGGAATGTTGGACTCCAAGTGTGCCAATTCCGCCAGAGAGCGCGAGATAACCGTCAATGTGGCTCATGAGCGTCTGAAGGAGAGATGGTGAGAGTGGCGGATGGTGTCCTCTTTGAAAGTTGCCCATGTGGAAATAGGGCCCGCACAAAATGGTGCAACAAACGATTTTGCCAAAGTTGCCTCTTCCACCCACATGGAAAATCCTGGCGACGCGAGCTTGGGGGGCGGATTTTGCACCAATGTGGGGCCTTAGCAACTGTGACAGGTAGGTGGTATGTTATCGAGACCAGTTGGTGGTCAGAGAATTCCATTTTTGTTGTTTTGAAGTGGGAGATGTGGGGCTGGAATTTCGCCAGCATTAGAATAAGGTCGATGCAGGTCATGGACCTTAATTGGCCATTGTGGACATGGAGATGCATCATGTTTTCGAGCAGCGGGGCATATCGCAGCAGCGCATCCATTAACCCAAGGGTGGCCTTTAGAACGCATAGTTCTACGTTACCCTGTGGGGTGTGGGGTGAGGGAGACCACCAGTCCATTGGTGAGGTTAGCCAACAGTTCATGTCACCGACTAGGAAAGAATCAGGGGGTAGCGGGAGGGATTTAACCAATGAGAAAAATTCCCAACGCTCATGTGCACCGTTTGGGGCATAGATGTTGACGATTGTGTGCACTACATCAGCCCATGAGAAGGTGACGATGAGCACTCAGCCATTTAGGAATGTTTCTGAGGATGTGTGTTTGAAAAAATGATTTTTCTAAATTAGCACCCCACAGTGCTTCGACCAAAAGGATAGGGATGGGAGGATCATTGTTTTCCAAGCGTTCTCAGAACCTCGTGGACAGTGGGACTCCTGGATGGCCAGGATATCCATGGGTAAATTGTGTTGTAAAAAACTCAGTTTCCTAGCCTGGGATGGGGAGGCCTTGAGTCCAGCGATATTCAACATCCCTAGAGTGAAGGTTTCCCCCATCACACCTTAGGTGTGAGGGGGTGGGCCCCCAGGCCCACCAGCCTCTTCTATGTCCCCACAGGCTTTCACAGCAGCGCGGGTGTTAGCAGCAATGCTATAGGAGTTTTTGTTGATTTTTTCAGAAAGAGTCACGTTGGCTTTGGCCTTCACTTTTTGTTTTCCTGACGTCGGACGAATTTTTTGCGGTGCGGATGAGTTTGGTGCACTATCACGCAGTTCAAAAATTTTTTTTTCAGTTGGGATAGGTCCCAAGTTGGTTTTGACCGGAGCTTGGGTGCAATGATTGGGTGAGATTAATCTCCCATTGGATCCTCAGATTGAGTGGCCCACTCAGCATGGGCTTCCCAATCTGATTGGATGATGGATTCCTGAGTTGCTTCCACCGCGAAGGTCTCCATGTCCTCCTGGCATTGTGAGTGTAAGATAGCGGTGGTGGCCTTGGTCGCTTCCTTGGCCGCAGCCCTATGGGCCTGCTTAGCCTTCTTCTGCTCCTGCGGGGAGATAGGCTTTACCAATAGGTAGCAGCCTTATGCTCCCCATGGGAAAGCCTCCCTTGGTGCTTGCAGTTGGTTCGTAGTGTGCCTCTCCGTTGGCCATGGCCGCCAAGGGGTGCTCTTGGAATGTGACGCCCTCCTTGATGGGGCATGCATGCGCCTTATGGCCAAATGCATCACAGTGGGTGCAAATGGGGGCACGCTGTCCGCGGTCACTCAGAATGGGTGGGTGGTATGCCCTGCGATATCAATAAAAGTGGAGTGCAGGATCTGGGTTAGGTCCTTCACAATCTCCTCAGTTGGGGTCAGAACTGTGATGGCTTTGCCGGTGCATAGGTGTGGCATCAGTGTGAAGCGTTGCATTTCAAAAGATTGTATTTTGCCATATACAGTGAGACCATCTTTCAGGTGTTGTTCCAAAATGTCACGTTTTACCGTAGTAGGCAAAAAGTCAAACGTGAGGAAAATTTGGTTTGATTTTGTCCATCTGGTGCATTTGGTTTCAACGACCTGTTGCCCTTTCGGGGAGGTTGACCACTATGCGCACTGCTGCAGCCTCATCTGCTGCTTTTTTGCTTTTGAAACCTAGGTCCAGCTAACCGCGTGACATGGAGTGAGGTGCAACGTACACCGCGGTCAGGAAAATTTTGTGTACATCTTCACAAAATTTTTCCCATAAGGCCGTTTTTTGGATGTCCAGATACACACGGACTCTGAATTCCACCAATGAAAGTGGCTGGGAGTGTGGCGTGTTGATGTACTGGTTGCATCGTGCTTGCCACGTGAGTATCTCCAGGGAAATTGTGACTGCCAGTTTTATAAGGTTTTTGCCTATTCTGCCAGATTCTCCAGGGCATTTTCGAACGTTAAGGCTGCGGGCCTTCCACCTGCTCCTCTTAACTTGCTTGCCCAACTGCTCCCTGACATGGGCGCAGACTAATCTCCTCTGTGAGATTATCAAACTAGATTCAGTCTTGAATTGAATAGGTTGCAAAAGTGATTGCAACGAGAAAGAAAAGTTTTTTGATAGGAAAATGCAGGACATTCCAATTAACTTAATCACCCCATTTACTTCTTCAGAAAACCCCTAATTTGGGCAGTGTAATAACATCGTTACATAACGCAAGTAATATAGGTGTTATTAGCCATTAAAAATTTCTCCCTTTTCTAAATGGAAATCATTTCACTAAAGTAACTAATCTTGTCTCACTAAGGTGGTTCTAACAGATGAAAGATAATGATAAGCAACTGTGCCATTTACCCTCAAACTACAGAATTACAGCTTTTCTACTGTTTATCTTACAGAAGCAATACATTAGAATATTAATGATTCATCATGTTAACTTAAAATAAATTTTATGATAATGAAGATGAACAGATTTACAAAATGATTGGATGACCCAAAACTTGGTTTTAACGGTCCTGAAGCTCAGGAGAAACTTAAATAAATTACTGATCAGGCATAATAAATAAATGATTACTATACAAACACTTGAGAACGGCCTGGTTAACTTATATACGCCTCTCAGAAAGGACTCTGATAAATGGAAGAGCATACTGATGTAGGACATGGCTTCTGATAAAAGACCTACTAATGGCTCAAGAATCAAGCTATTTAAGACAGCACTAATTCTGTCCTTGAACCTACCAATTAAAGTAAGACTGGGCTTTCAACATGGGTGAAACAATCCAGTGGAAATCTGAGAATGCCAATGGCATAGAAGTTTTAATCACTTGTAGGTGGGATGACCTATTATTCTTGTGAGAGAGATAAAAATTCAATGACATACCAAAGGACCATAGCAAACCAAATGGCTGCAATGGAGGCAACCGCAGTTCTTGCAGGGGCTTCTCCCAAGTTTGGGAGAGGCCAGGAGGATGACCATTCTCCTGGGTTTGAAGTTGGTGACTTTTGGACTCTTTTTCAAATCTTCTTATACTGTTTCATCATATTACAAACTCTGAAAATCCTTTAAATTTCAAAGTTTTGGAAATGCTTATCAGGACCACAAATCAAATTGAAATAATCAACTGTTGGGAGCCCTTGGGATACGCCTTGCGTTTGTTATGGTCTTCACAATGGGTCAGGGGGTTGGGAACGTTGTTGGAGCAGCGGATCAATTTACCCAAGTTATATGGCCTGGATTGTCCTGTGACAAGATGGCCCGGATAATCTGGTGTCTGATTACCGCCTCATGTTTTCGAGGACAGCCATTACTCACCCCCAAATGGATAATTGCAATTAGCGGAGATGGCCTCATTTTGTTTTAATTTCACTGAACTACTAGTATCTTGGTGGGGTCTATTAGTCCAAATTCTCTGATAAGTTTGCACAGAGGGAGATGGGATTGTAACTCGTCCACCAGGTGCCAAAGGAGGAGCAGATTGTTGCAAAGAGTTTGGTGGATAGAAAGCTCTTCATAAGTGGCAGATTGGCATTGTGTGTCCGTGGCAAAATCTTTGATTATTGCAATCACCATTTGGTGGGCCACTAGATTGATGGCTTTGAGGGACCACTCAATGACCATCATCCCTAAACGCAGATTTATGCATACTTCGCTAAGTTAAGTGAAAAGTATATTATAAAAGAGAAGGATTCTATGGATTAGGTTTGGGTAAAAGATCAGCTTTTATAATCTTAAGAATAATTGGACTGACAATTGCCCCATCCAGAGGCAGTTGTCTTATATGAAAAATAGAGAAAAAGGGGACCATGGGTGTTCCTAGACAGGGGCGGCTGACGTACTCATGGCTACTCAGCCTGGGCTTAGGCATCATCAGCTAGCTTATGCACTAGCGTATAAAAGCTCTGGTAAAATAATTCCCTGATCCGCCAGGGAGGGACCCTTACTAATCAAAATTTGAGTAGATTTAGTCAGATCAAAGGGGCAGCAGAACTGGATTCCACCAGGGTCAATTTTTACAAATTTTTAAAAGCTTTTTTAAAGATTTTAAGAATAGATTATCAACTCAAATTGGCATTGCCAGACCCAGAATATTGGGTTCCATGTTCCAAACCAGTTTTACTGACACAGGAACCATTTACTGCTTTTTAAGTTGGTTTTCTTCCTTTCCAAGGAAGTGGGGGATGGCGGGGTAAAGGCTAGAGGAGTAAAGGTGCTGTTGGTGGCTTCTGGCATGAATTATCTCCCTGCAAACCTTCTTTATCCTTTCATTAATGAAAGAAGCAGCCAAAGGGGATACTGTGGAGGGATCCTTTTGGGGCCAATGCTGTTACCAAACGTTCATCAACCACATGTCCCAAGTCCCTCTTTGAGCCAAGGGCTCCAAGAGAGGCATTAAGTCCCTTCATCCTTCCTATAATGGACCTTTTCTCGGTCCAACCCAAGAGGTTGAGTCTCCAGACTTATATTATACTCTCCTTTAGAACTGAAAACATCCCTCCTCCTGGTACAAGAACAAGGGCATAGTTCTTGTGTTGAGTAGGGAGTTTGATGGCCAAAATGGCAGCGATTTCCTTGGGTGGATAGGGGGCCCCTGGATGTGACTTACTGAACTCAGCCACTAACTCCTTGCAATTCTCACAGTCCCTTACACTTACCCAACTATTTTCGTAAGGTGGGTAGCCTTTTCATGCAACCAAGTACTGGAACAACCTCCTGGATTTCCTTGAGGCCATTATTGCCTCCACATATGCCTCTTTATAGTCTCCTACAATATTAGGCTCAAGGGTAGAAGGAAGCTCTCCATTAAAGGGGGATAATTGAGAGATGTGGAATACATTATTTCATTTCAAATGGGCAGGAATCTTGATGTGATATGCACCATTACTCAAATCCTTTTATACTTTAAAAGGACCAGTGAGCTTACTAGCCAACTTCCTCAAAGGAACTTTGATATTAAAGTTGCGAGTGTTAAGCATAACAAGTGAGCATAGAGAGATGTCGTGCCCTGAGACTCGTTTTCTATCTGCAAACTTCTTATAAACTCTAATGGCTTTTAAAAAATGATCTTGAACAAGATTTTGGGTATCTTGGATATGGGTGATCCGGTCCTCTGCTGCGGGAACTGCTGAAATTAAGCGTGCTCCAATATGGAGGGATAGGTTGTAACCCAATGTTGCTTCAAAGGGGAAAAATCCAGTGGAAGAGTGTGGTTTATTGTTGTAGGAAAATTTCGCTAAAGGAAGGTCCGTGGCCCAAGTGTCCTGGGTAGCTGAGGAGTAACAACGTAGATATTGTTCTGAACTTGATTAATCCTCTCAGTTGCCCATCCAATTATGGGTGATATGCTGTAGAAAAGCAGGCTTTGATGATAAAAGGTCCAGAAAGGCATACCAAAACTTGGCTGTGAACTGTGGACCATGGTCACTTACAATTTCAGTTGGGAGTCCAAACATGAAAAAGGCATGAGTGATGAAGTTTGCTGCAGTATCTGCAGCTGTTATAGTAGTGTTACATGGGATAAACAATGAAAAGTTGATAAAACTATCCACAACCACCTTTATGGCATTAAACACCTTGGACATTGGAGGTTCAACAAAGTAGTCCAAAGAGACAGACGTTCAGGGACTCTCATCTTGTTACAAAGGGTAGAGAAGGCCTTTTTTATGTCTGGTTCGATTTAGAGCGAGCACAGGCAACACAGCTTGATACCCAAACTGGGATATTCTTGGAGAGCCCAGGCATTTATAGGTTCTTTTGACTAGCTCATTACATTTCTTTGAACCAGGATGGCCTGCTGCAAATGGGCGTGTGGTGCTCTTCAAAAACCTGCATGCAAAGGATGGATGGGACCCAAATTATATCTTAAAAAATGATTATCCCATCCTTTAAGTGGTACAGGGGCCTTTTGCGCTGCTTAGTCTCCAGGTCATTTGGCAAGACAATTCCCTCTGGGCAACATAGTCGACCTGCTAAAACGCGTTCACACATGGGCGTTTCTGGAGAGATATCAACATATGCTATCATAGCAGGGGCAAGGGAGAGGATCATTGTGGAAGGCACCACTGTTGTGAGCTCAGACAGGTCCTCCTCTGGGCCTGGTGCCAAGGCAGGGTTGCGATTCAAAATAACAGGAAGCACATTTAGTGGTCCTTTTATAAACTCATGCTTGAAGTAAAAGTTACAAGGTTCCCTGTATGTGCATGCTTAACGGCGAGCCAGCTTTTGGGGTTTATGATAATACAGTAAGGACTTATGGTCAGTGTGTATTATGACTTCACGCTTTGGTTCCTGAAGAAGATATCTTCAAAGGGTCAGTGACCATGCCACTGCAGCCAACTCTTTATCATATATTGCCCATGCTTGTTCCGTGGAGGTGAATTTCCTTGAGAAGTATGCCAAAGGGTGCTACATCCATTCATGATCTTGCAAAAGTACATCTCCCACTACAACTGCTGATTTATCACATGCCACAATGAATGTCTTGGATGTGTCAGCATGCCGCAGGACTGGCGCTGACAGGAAAACTTTTTGATTACATCAAATGATTGTTGACACTCCTCTGTCCATTTGAAATGGACATGCTTCCCTGTCAGTGGATAGAGGGGTGCAGCCAAATGAGCAAGTGAAGGAGAAAACCTCTCTAGGAAAATCAAGTGCCCAGGAATCTTTGTAGTTATTTTTGGGTGGTGGGGGTTGGCCAGGACTGAATGACCTTCAGCTTAAAGGAAATCATACCCATCCTTAAGGACCAAGTTCCTTATAAAATTTATTTCCTCTCAAAAGAATTCGCGTTTGGAAAGATTGACAAATAGATATACCTTGAAAGGGCCGCCATTACATCTTCCAAATCCTTTGTGTGCTGTTCATGGGGTGGGGAATAGATTAATATCATTGATATAAGCGACAGCACAGGTAAATCTTAGGTCCCTCATGACATCATCAATTAATCGTTGGAAGGTTGCCATGGCGTTCTTCAGTTCAAATGGCTTTACTTTAAATTAAATTATCCCACGCCTTGTCCTATTGGTCGTAAGACATTTTTGGCCTCCTTAACCCTAACCTGGTTAAAGGCAATAACCAGGACAGCTTTGAAAAGACTTGGAATTTAGCAATGGTATATGAAATGGTTTGTTCCAAGGGGAGGAGAGATGTATCTGAAACTGTCACATTGTTAACATGGCTTTAGTTCACGCACAGATATAAGGTCCTATAAGCCTTCTGGGAAAAGACTACTGGTAAGGCAATGGGGGAGATTTTTTTGATAAACCATCCTTTGTCCAGCATGTCATATAGCCATATCCCCAGCGCCTTGTTTTTTTCCTCTGTGTGAGGGTACAAAGGGAAGTTAATCTTAACAAGATGCACTGTTAGCTGGAAGAAAAGATCATATTCTGAATGGAGAGGAAGTTGAGTTGCCATTCTTATATTAAAGACGTTCTTATATGGGGCTAGGAAGTCAAGAAAATCTTGGGGGAGGTCCAATGGGGGCAGCTCAGAGGAAGAAATTGAGATAAGTGTGGACTCTGTTGTGAGAGTTTAATTAATTGGAATTCCTCACTACATCTCTTATTGGCAAAGGAAAAAGAGTTAAGATCCAGATTAATGTTTATCGATTAGTGATGCCACCACCCTAGCCCATGATTTGAGGGTATAATAAATCAGGTACAGCTGAAAAGTGGACACAGAAACCAAAACTGTGGCTGAAGAATTGCACTAGACGTTGGACAGTGTGGCAGGATATTAGTGCAGATGAAGCGCTTAAGTATAGAAGGAGCTAGCACCATATAAAGGTTTAGAGAGTGTGCAACTATTAGATCCATAAATTTACCCGCTGCTCCATTATCAAGGAGTGCTTGTACTGTGATCTCTCGTACTCCTACTTTGAAGGTAATGGGAAACAGGAAATAAGTTTGGTCCTCTTTATTGGTCATAGAATGAGAGAGGGCAGCGGAAAGTGGGGCTGGTTCCATGATGAGAGGTGGCCCCTTGGTAACCAATGAGCTATTCTGACTCTCCTCATAAGATCCCTCTGTAAGGTTCTCCTGGTCCCCAGTCAGGTTGGGATTGGTAGGATCTACCACTATGCCCTTGTTCATATACATTGTGTGGAGGAACTATCATGATCCTGTATGGTGGGCGGGGCTAACCTGGTAGGAGAAGAACTGGGCTCAGTGATATGAGAGTCAGTTTCCTGATCAGGTACTACATGGGCTTCCACCTGGGCCATTTGGATGGATGTTAGAGTAGGATTACTTGGGTCCAATGTCACTTTCAGGATCATGGGTGCGTTACCACATATACCTTGATAATTTTTGGCCAGGGGACCCTGTTAAAAATTTATGGGTTACAATAATTGTTCAAAGCAGATAACCCCTAATTGATTAACTGCACAGGTTCAGTGTTGTGAAATTCTCTATGTTGTCTAATATTAATATATAATCAATTGATAATAGTATGAAGACTATTATATGTAGTTATTTAAAGCACTAGTATTGGGTTCAATGCTTGACCAGTATTCCTCCTCAAAATACCTAAGATGTCCTCAATAGGGATATGTTCCCTTATACCACCTAACTTGATCCACGCTCAGATCCTTGTTTACAGCTTCTCTCTGGTGACACACAGTCAGCAGCAATTCCCTTCATAGCTCAGCTTATCTTCTCTGGATCACGCTCAGATTCTTACTCAATATCTTAAAGAGTTTTCAATTAAAGCACACAGAAATAATTTTCTTGAAGAAGAATAGAAATAATAACAAATTCTGGTAATTACTGGTTTTTTATCAAGTGAATTCTTAGGGAAATTTATGGTGTTTTTAAGCCCAACCCTTGGTTTGCACCTCATTGATGAAACGGCAGCCGTTAACATTAAATTACCCATCGTTGTCTCATCAGTGATGGTATACCCCATCCTGGCTAGGATTCCATCATTGGACATCCTCAAGACCTAAGATGCAAAGAGTTGGAAAACGTGTCCCTAACGTTTTCCTCTAAATCTCAGCAAACTAACCATATTTGGCAAGCGACCTGCTTAGGTAATGGGACTTATTACCCATTAAGGCAGGTTGCAAACCAACTGATTGATTCTATAGTTGCATGTGGCATCACTTGCTTCACAACTTGATACTTAAATTCCCAATTGGTCAGTGATGAAACCCAACTGATTCCGGTTGCTACATCTGATAGTTAATCATTGATAAACTATCAGATGCCCTCATTTTTTCAGCAACTCTGCCTAATGAGATCTTAAGCATTCCCATATCAATCCCCAATGGATCCAAACCAGGTGAATCACTTAAAATTCCCTAAACATTGTTACCATGAAATCAGGGTCAACCAATATCAGTTCACTTCGCTATAGAAAATTTTCCCCTAGTGACCCCTGGTAATCTAGTCAGCTGGGAATAAGGGCAAAAATCCCAACACATCCCCCTCTTGCCTAGATTTTCAGTAAGAAAAGGATTGGGAGAGGAGAATACCACTTTGGACACTCAGTCAAATACTTCTTTTGTTCAAGCAGAGTATAGTTGATCAGTACTCAATGCTTATTGGGATGACCTTCAGCATGAAGCTTTATTACTCTTCCTCCTCACTACTGCCTACTCATAGCGCATTTCCAACAACCTTCTGTCATGATGGGCTGATCAATTTACTCGTGATGATTTTAATACCATGATCTGGTTTCCCACCCCATCAGAGCATATGGCCCACTGTCATATTCAGGATTCTTGGTCTGGCATCCTTGATTTCCTGATTTTCTCCTCGTCCTTGACAGGAGATTCTTGCCATCAATGTTCATTTTGAGGGTGCAATTAAAAACGCTTATTTATATTCGCCTTTTTTAATTTCTTGTAATAGCCTCTTGGCTCATATCATTCATAATTCTTCTCTGAGGAGCTTATACCATTAATTTGAGAATAATTTCTTCGAAATTAGAGCTTAATTGATTCCAGAATGCATAATGTCAACTATCATATAAGTCTGAAATTCTTCTCTCATCCAGATCATATGTCAAATTTGGAGTCTTGGTACCAACAACTGCTTAATAGCATATTTGATAAAAACCTTCAGCTCTTTCAGCTAATAAGTCAATCTGCACATCAGAACCTCTTCTATGGTCCTTCCAGGACTCATACTCCCAGTCAAGTAGCTGTGGCCAGTCCTTCCATAAAATTACTGGAAATGGTAACCAACCCAACAAAACCAGGTTAGTGATTATCTTGAATGACTTGTGACCAATCTTTCCTCTGTTGTAAATTCCTGAGTTAGACTTTAAAACTCTCCTGGTTTCAGTTCCATTCACAGACTCTCCTACCATCATTGTCAAACCTCATGAAGCAATACCCACACTCTCAATTAATTGTTCCTTACTGATCATACTTGCTTCTGGAGTTCCTTTTACAACTCAGCCAGTATTACAAGCCAGCTGTTTTAACAACTGAACTAGCCATCAGAAACAGCGGTCATTTTAACTCCCCTATGTAGAACTGAGTGCCCAAGTAACTAAAGCTCTATCCATAGCTCTGAACCCCTCCAATCTCAAAAACATACTACATTGAGATGTTGTAGCCTATGCTCTTTTCTTTGCCAGCCAAATTCTTCGAAGTTGGGCCACAAAGCTTCCAGCATTTCCTGGCTTCCTTCGCTAATTATGCTTCCACTTAAAAGAAGCTTGTAGTCATTGTCTGCAGGATGCCATTTGCTCCTTGCACAACTATCTCATTTATGGCGTGTCCCATCAGTACTCTACTAATGGCTTTAATAGGGGGCATGAATTGGCAACCCCACCTAGTATCCCTTGCTCAATGCCAGCTCATATGTCCAATGTGCTTGACAAAGCCCATTTGCAAGCGCTTAAGACCAATCTTCCAGCTCCAGTGCCATATTGGGATTACTTGGGGTTATTCACTGACAGCCTCTCGTTGTTATGTTGCTTTCCTCCCCAATCTAGGGTATCATATTTGGCATGTTCCAACATTTCCATCTCTCTTCCCCTAGTTGCTTTCTCACAGGGATCAGTATCCGCTCAACAAACTTGGTTTTGAGTAAGTCTAGCCCTTTCTAGCATCCAATCTCATTAGATTTTGATGGGTTGTTTACTCCTACTGCAATCCATCCTTCTTCACCCAAGAGGTGACATAGGCAAAATCATCCCCAAGTTGAGGATAACCAATAAAAAAATTAGAAATTAATAAATATATCTTTTCTTCTATGCATTTTTAATAAAAAAACTTCCAATATTTTTATCAATCTTTTATTTTTCTTCTTTTTTCTAAGGGACTTGACCTTTTCTTGGCTCAGCAGTCTATCTATCTATTTTATTCACCCACTCTGGTTCCTAGGTATACTTAGGCCTACCAGTTTTATATGGTTCAGAGGTATTATTTTTTAAGACTTAACCTTCTAGTTTGGTTCGGCGGTCCTTTTTTAAGACTTAACCAAATCATTAGGACATAATTAACTTAATGGTTCAGCGGTCCTTCCAGAACTCTTTTTCAATTATTTTTTCATTGATCCACTACTTTAAATACCTTAGCATGGACTCAACTAATTATCCTTGCATCCAAGAGCTTCTTGATGGAGTAGGCATCCATCGCCATCTTGACAATAATCTAAAATGGACCCAACCACAATGCACCCAACTTGTTTGTTCTCCTGAAACCATGCGTATCACAATAGGTAACTCTTTCGCCTATTTAGTATTCTGATAAGGCCAGTCAGATCTTATCATCTATCATCTTTGCTTAAATCCTTTTCTTCAAAGTTGTTTTGAATGCTTATGATTGCGTTTTGATAAGAGTATTTGTAATCAATTCAGGTACTGCTTGGCACTCATCCCTAGTGTTGGTTCCATCACCAATTAAAAAACAGAGGTAATGCGGCCTTCCTTCCATATATCAGCTCAAACGACGTTTTTCTCATCATAATATGATGACTTAAAGTGTAGGCGAACGTCACCAAACTCAGGTATGTTCCACATGAAGAAGTTCTTCCTGCGACCAGCTTCATTAGCATCATTGCCAGTGACCCATTGACTCGTTCTATTAGTCTATTCATCCACAGCAAGTAAGGTACTGATACAACTCCTTTGATCCCCATTATTTCATTTAATCGCAGGATCACATGAGACATGAAATTTATTCCATTATCGATCAACAAGACCTGCAGGTATCCATGTTGGTATACTACTTGATCTAGGATATACTTTGCAGTGCTGGTAGCATCTACCTTTTCCAGGGCCTTTGTCTTGACCCATTTTATCAGATAATTGATTGAAACTATGATGTACTTGATTCCCACAGTACTCATGCTTAGTGGTCCCATCACGTTGATGGACACCATATGCTAGGCGAATCCATGGCAGACCAGTCAGTACCCAGTCATATTCTTGTGCAGCTTGTGCAACTGGAACTCCACACAATAAGCCAAATAGCCCGCAACATCATAGTTGATTGACTCCCAGTAGTGATACTGGAGAATATGATTGGTTGTCTTTCTTAGGCCTCCATGCCTGCCAAACTTATGAGCGGCTTGAACAATAGCCGCTTGTTCTGACAGCTCTAGAAATAGTAAATGCTTCCCATTGATTGTCTTGAAAACTTATCCATCCATGGTCTCATTGTTTTCCATTGATTTCAAAGAGCACCTTGGATTTCTAGGAGCTCATTACAAATTTCTCCATTGACCATTCTCTGGAATAGCTCATCTGCCTGCTGGTATACCACCTGGAACATTGGTAGCCGCAATAAGCCATCCCTATTCTGATGAGAAGCTCCAGCTCTGTGTACTATCTCATAACCATAAGCCTGTAGCTTTGGTTCCCATTGGGCCAGTCACCCTTCTGGTTCTCATAAATTATGTAGTCAACGCAATGAGGAGTGGTCTGTCATCACTTTGAAATTCATCTATGGATATACACCTGAAACTGTTTTCAGGCATAAATGACAAGGCATTCACGCTCAGTTACAGTGTAAGTCCTCTCAGCTGTTGAGAGTGTCTGGCTCACATATGCCACCGGATGTTTGTCCCCAAGTTCATTTAATTGACTCATTATGGCGCCAATTGCCATTAACAAAGCATCAGTATGTATTATAATTTTCTCAATCAAAATTTAGATATCTTAAAATCAGAGAATCTATTTAATACTGGCATAACTTATTGAAGGATCTCTGGGCTTCTTCACTACAAAAAATTCTTTTTTTCAGATCCTTCAGTAAATGGAAGAGGGGCTCACTGATTTCAATAAAATCTTGAATGTATCTTCTATAGTATCTGACCATTTTTAAGGAACACTTGGATATCTTGGACACTATTTGGCACACCCATTTGTTCTATGGCTATACTCTTATGGACTTATGGCGGCAGACCACTAGAGTTGATTACAAATCTCAGACATTCTTACTCTTTCTTGAAAAAGTGACACTTCCTTGGCTTAATCTTCAGGTTGGCCGTGGATAGTTGCTTGAAAACTTCCTCCAAGTGGTGTAGATGGTCAATGAACATCCTAATGAACACATTTATGTCGTCCAAGTATACCAGGACTCATGACAAATTCGAGTCATGTATAATGGCGTACATGGCCCTCTGGAACTTTGCAGGCACATTGCACAGACCCTGAGGCATCCTCATTAGTTGATAAAGCCTCTGTGCAGTAATAATCGTGAATTTCTCTTGGTCTTCTTTTGGCAAATTGATTTGCCAATATCCTAATATTAGATCCATTGTTGAGAAATACTTCACTTCTCCCAATCAATCTAGCGCATCATCAATTTGTGATAGTGGATATGAATCCTTCTTAATAATATTGTTCAGCTTCAAAATAATCGATCACCACCAGATTAGAGCCATCCTTCTTCTTTACAATAAGAATTGGGATCGCTCAGGGACTCAACAATGGAACTAGAAGCCCATGCTTCACTAGTTTGCTGATTTTTCCTCCACTACTGCTTCAGCTGCCTTCGACCATTGAATTGGTCTCATCCTTATTGGAAAAATTTCCCAGTATTGACTTTGTGGATCACATCTCTTGTACATTCCAGATTGTGGTCATCCTGGGCAAATACTTCCCAATACTTGTTGAATAATTCGAGCACCTCCTTCTGCTGCCTGTCTGTCAGATCAGCAAGTTGTCTCAATCAACTAATAAATTTGTTATTTTTGGTTACACCTGCTACTAATCACATTTCATTGATAGTTCCAAAATTGAGGAATTTCCTCAATTCAGCATTCAGGATTAGATGAAAAAATGAAACGATCTGATTCTTCTCAATATTCATCAGTTTTTCACTCAAATTCGCCAGGAGAACTTAAATTTCTCCATGACCCAGAATATTTATTCTAGAAGCCACCCAAGGCTCTACTTTGAACTTTTTTCAGGGGCTTCCAACTTTTCCATACAGCAGCTCTCATATCTCCAATGTCAACTCCATGTTGACTATTATCTGTGATCCTGGTAGTATGGTTCTCGCACTCTTGATCCTCAGCAGAATTCCCCAATTTTCCAAGATTTCTGTTAGCATTTATTATCACTTCCAGCCAACTAGTTGGTATTAAATTGGGACAATGCCATCATTGTAGATCAGGTTGATGAAGTTATTTCTCCTGATCAGTGGATCTTTCCCATCTTTCTGAAAACCAATGATAACGTCTGACCCAATATGGTCAGCATATCATCCTTGAAGTTACATTTAACTCCATATTTTCATAGAAACTCCATCCTGATCAGAATTTCGTAGTTTTGGTTGGCAAAACTATTTCTGGAGAAAATACCACAAAGGATCCAAATCAAGGTGGTAGAGCTCTATACGCTCCACATGAGATGGTAGTGCTTGGTCCAGATGTCCCATATTCTTTCTTGTGTTCTAAATCGGGTGAGATCTTTATTCTCTTCACCAGCTTGGTCAAAACAATATTATGGGCGCTCCACTGCCAATATTGCCCTCTCCATTACTTGATTCACTAGCATTTTATATACATACACTCAGAGTATTGTAAAATAGTATTTACTGAGTGTATAGTGGTAATATTAGCCAAATCAAGGGTGTGTTTCATCTAGCACCAATAAATCAGGGAATGATTCCTTGATCACGCTAAGGGGGATTGACAGGTTTGCCTCATCTAATCTGACTTCAGTAAATTCTTCTGTATTATCTGCAGCTCAAACCTTGTCAACCAGTTGTCACGCATATGGCCAAGTAACTTCCTTAATTCTTTGGGGTCAATCCCTATCACTCTGGATCTTGTTATAACGTTCACATCTAAATTGACTACTTGATATAGCTGATCCTGCGCGTCCTTATTGACGAACAGATCACTGATGCCAATTTCTTTATGAATAATATTGTGAGGAACAGGTTTTTATGCAGCTCTAGACTGTTCTCTGTCTAGGCTGTAAGCCTTTTCCCAACTCCTGTGTGGGTTTCTACTTTTTTTACTTAGACCACGTTAATATGTTCTTTAGGTTTCTTGCAGTGCACACAAAAATGTCCTTTTCCTTCAAACTGGTAACAGAATTTTACCTTCTTATTAATTTGCTTAAACTCTTTGGGCTTAATTCCCAACATGGTTATGATATTCATCTCCTTAGCACCTTCAGTCCCTTTGTGGGATTCGAATTATGTACTGGATTCAATTTGAAACTTCTATTTGGAGCATTGAAGGTTTTCCAATATTTTCAAATGATCCACCATCTGAGAGGTGGTAATCTCCATCGTGAACATGGAAGACATCTTTCAAAAAATTGCAATAGGGCCAAAGGGCTGCTTTCAGTGTGATCTGGGCATCAAAATCATCCAGCACTTTTGCTCCAACCAAAATCTGCAATTCTTGGTAGATACAATCGGCAAAACTTGCTAAGGATTCATCCTTAGGGAATTAAATGCCCATAAATTCTTGCTTGTGCTTTGAGATGCGCGTGGGACTTCCAAATTCCTTTATACTAGCCACCTTGGCCAGTGAGTACAACCAGCTGTATCCCTCTAGATGGGGCAACACTAGGTTTTGACAATTGGTATCCAGGCAATTCATCAACATCAAAGCCTTTTGATGATTTCCATATGTTGGGTTTTGGGGGAGGAACTCCAACAAGGCCTGTTATTGACAGGGCCCCAAAGCCCCCAGCGAGTTAAGAGGCCATCAAGGCCCAAAGAGAAGCTAAAAACGGAAATAAGATTGAGGAAAAACTGCAGATTTTATTAAATGATCCTTGAAATATTTATAGAACCTCAATGGATCAGGAACGGGTAAATTTGGCATTGATTGCCAAAGCTGTAAAACAATTAATACAAGGGGATTTGGCACATCCTCAGCATAAGTCGCCGGTGCACCCAAAAGGGAAAATGATTAGTTGGCATCCTCAGCATTAGTCACCAGTGCCAAAGTTGATTAAATGATAATTTAATTATCAGGGCCAGTCC
Source organism: Massospora cicadina (assembly GCA_022478985.1). Lineage (NCBI taxonomy): Eukaryota > Fungi > Entomophthoromycota > Entomophthoromycetes > Entomophthorales > Entomophthoraceae > Massospora > Massospora cicadina. The sequence continues at coordinate 37,978 of JAKSZP010004375.1, forward strand.
CTGATACTTCAGATTGGGCTCAACCCAATTTAATGGGGAGCTCAATCTGGCATTAACCTGAAGGCGGGTCACGACCCCTAGTTGGGGCTTCCCCCAATTAAGGGAGAATCCCGACACCATATCCAAACATTGTCATATTGAATAATCAGAAAAATGCAGGGGTGTTATCCCAATTGAAAGTAGGTAATTTCAGTGTCACTTTAAATTACTCTGAGGTTTCAATAGCCACCTCTCTTGGTTTGGCTACTCAGCTCACTTGAGGAGTAATTTTGGGAGTCATCTCCAGAATGGCTGTGAAAGTGGGAGGCATATTTCTTTGGGTACTTGTTTTCCAACTGGAGTCCATGGACTTCTTTCTTTGACACTAGTCAACACATATGGCTCACATTTTCATTTGTGAGTCTTCAACTCCTTGACTTGCTTAATCAGCCACTTTATATCTGCGTTGAACGCTCTTAAATGAACGCTATCCTCTTCACATTCCATTTTCAAGAATAAGACTTTTTTAACTAAATCTCCTTCTTTTTTCTTCAATGATGTTACTTTTCCAAGTAACTCATTTCTGAAACTAGTGACATTCTTGACCCCTTCCTTGATCTTGGTAACTCTCTCCTCCAAGGCAGCAAATTCTCAATAATTTGATGAATAAAAAGCAATCTGGTTGACAGTTTCCAACTCTGTCCAAAGTTTTCTTATTTCATTATATGACAATGTGTCATAGTATTTTACTCAACTACGCCCCTGTAGTGAGCACCAATTATTCTAATTTACAGGATTCGTTAATTGTTCATGGCTGATAACCCCTAAATTGATTAATTGCACAGATCAGTGTTGTGCAGTTCTCTGCGTTGTCTGATAATGACACATGGTTGATTGATAATAGTATAAAGACTATTGTCCATAGTTGAATAAAGCACTAGTATTGAGTCCAATGCTTGACCAGTATTCTCCTCGAAATACTTAAGATGTCCTCAATAGGGATTGTTCCCTTATACCACCTAACTTGATCCATGCTCAGATCCTCATTTATGGCTTCTCTCTGGTGTTACACAGTCAGCAGCAATTCCCTTCTTAGCTCAGCTTCTCTTCTCAGGATCACGATCAGATCCTTACTCTTTATCCTAAAGAGTCTTAATTAAAGCACACAGCAATAATTTCCTTGAAGAATAGAACTAATAACAAATTCTGGTAATTACAGGTTTATTATTAAGTGAATTCTTAGGGAAATTTATGGTGTTTTTAAGCCCAATCCTTGGTTTGCACCTCATTGATGAAACGGCAGCCGTTGACATTAAATTACCCATCGTTGTCTCATCAGTGATGGTATACCCCATCCTGGCTAGGATTCCATCATCGGACATCCTCAAGACCTAAGATGCAAAGAGTTGGAAAACGTGTTCCTAACTTTTTACTCTCAATTCCAGCGAACTAACCATATTTGGCAAGCATCCTACTTAGGTAATGGGACTTGTTACCCATTAAGGCAGGTTGCAAACCAACTGATTGATTCTCTAGTTGCATGTGGCATCACTTGCCTCGCAACTTACTACTCATTTCCAACTGGTCAATGATGAAACCCAACCGATCCCAATTGGTATACCTGATGGTTAATCATTGTGCAACTATTAGATGCTTCATTTTGTCAGCAACTCTGCCTGACGAGATCTTAAGGACTCCCATATCAATCCCCAATATATCCAAACCAGGCGAATCACCTAAAATTCCCTAACCATTGTTACCTCAAAATCAGGATCAACTAATATCTAATTCACTTCACTATAGGGAATTTTCCTGGTGACCCCTGGTAACCTACTTGACTGGGAATATGGGCAAAAATCCCAACATACCCAAAGCTCAAGGGTGTTGGATAATAGCTTTTTGCTTCTATTGATCAATAAGTCTTTTTCCAGATGCTTAATATAGTGAAGCAATTTCAAATAATTTATACTAATTTTAACTTAAAATTGGGAAAAGAATAAAGTAAAGTTTATTAGCTTAATAGCCACAATATAAAGGAAATTGGGGTGATATGGTAAAAATCCAAGCAGTCCAAGCTTAGATCTATAATTTCATACAGATTGGGGATTCTGCAGCAGGACAATTACTTTGGTCAAATAGGCTTTGCTCACCGCATGGATCAGGTTTGAACCTGAGAGAGATTTCTCCAAGGGAGCAATAGTCAACTGCATAAGTCAGGGTTGATCCTCAACTTTGAGAGTCATCAAATTTCATTGAGGGATTATCACCAACAGAAGTTTGGGCTATATGGTTAGATCTGGATCAATTCCTGTCAGCTGACACCTCCAAATATACAATTTGAGTAGGATACTAACAACACCCCCTCTAGACCTTGGCAAAATGGAGGAAACAGATGGAGAAATTGATTATGTATATGGTTTATGATTGTACCCTGAACAACCTCTAAAATTGAGTGTTTGTTGCCACATCTATATATGGCTTGGTAAGGCCCCAACCAGTTGGTGACCAATTTGTTGTCACGACCTACATGCAAGTGATGGTAAAAAAGTACTAGGTCATTTGGTTGGAAGGTGTGTAGAGGGTCATGCTTATCCTTAAATTGAGCAGTTTCTCTACTGGTTGTAGCGGACAGGTTTTTATTAGCCAGGGCATGAAGTCAGATAATTTCATTTGAAATGCTACACATATTGGCATCAGGGGCTTTGGGGAGGCTTGGTCAAGCATAGCCTATACTTTAGAAGGCAAATGAGGAATTTCTTTCGTAAAACGCTTAGAAGGGCGAAATTTTAGGTATTTGTTGATAACTAATTCTATAGCCCAGAATTGCACTAGGCAAATATTGAGGCCAATGAAGGGAGCCAGACATAGCCATTTTCTGGAGGGTTGCATTTAGAGTACCATTTGCCCGCTCTTTATTCCATTGGTTGCAGGATGGTAGGGGGTGGAGAATACCTGTGTGGTTCTCATCAGTTCAGCTGAATCTTTCACAAGTGTCAAGTGGAAATTTTGGCCCATTATTGGAAAGAACGATGTTAGTACACTCATGTTTGGTGATGATCTGATCATAAAAAACGTGGTGGTAGCCTTTTCCAAAGCTGAGGGTAGAGATAATGCTTTAATCCACTTAGTTAAATGGTCCACAGCTAGTATTAGAAACTGACGATCATTGGAGCTTGAGGGAGAGGTCTCACAACATCAATGCTAATAGTATGGAATAGCTCACATGATGGAACTACTGGATGTTGAGATCACAGATTAGATCCAGCTTGTCTTTTACATACCAGGAAGGACTCTTATACATCATAAATTGAAGCAAGCATACCTTCCCAATAACACTGAGTTTTAAGCCACTGGTAGGTTTTCCAAATTCCCCCTGTAGCTAACTTGCCGATGTCCCTCTATTATGACATCAGCTTGAGCCAAAGGTCATACATAGGGCACCCACTTTTTAGACACAAGTTCGCACAAATGACCCATTCTTAATTTGAAAATTTGATAATTTATTCGCTAATTTCTTTTTAATGGTCAGGAATATATTCTTTAATAAATGCAATTGGGTTAGGAGGTTTTAGAGTCGAACCTTCCTAGGGTCAGTTAAAGTTAATATGGGAAGCCAAGATAGGCAATCCACATTTTGGTGTATAGGCCCTGGTGGTGGATAATAGAAAGCCAATGTTTTGAAGTTTTAACACCCATTGAGCTAGTCTGCCATCGGGGTCCTTCATTTGCTGTATCCATTGTAAGGAAGCATGATTGGTAATGATGGTGAAATTCTTCCCATATAAATAAGGTCAGAAATTCTTAATAGCCAGTAGGACCGCCAAGCATTCACATTCTGTAACGCTATAGTTGCTTTTGGCTTTGGATAAAGTCTTGCTATAGTAGGAGATAATATGTTTCACTAAGTTTTCAACATTCTGAGATAGTAGGGCTCTTATGGCGATATTGCTAGCATCAGTAAATAGGAGAAAGTGTTTATCAAAATTCAGGTGAATAAGCACAGGAGAGTGGGAGAGAGAGATGCGTAGCAGGCAAAGACCTGCTGTTACTCTTCTTTCCACTTGAATGATATCCCTTCCATAGTAGATACACCAGAGGCTCAGAGGTGTCTGCAAAGTGGGGGATAAATTGTTGATAATATCTCACCATCCCTAACAAAACTTGTACGTCTTGTAAGGATTTAGGGGGGTCATCTTAGCAATGGCCAATACCTTGTCGTTCATTTAGGATATTCCGGCTTTACTTAAATTATGGCTCAAAAAATCCATCTCACTCTGAAAGAAAAAGCATTTTGACGGCTTTAGTTTTAATGATGATTGCCATAACCGCTGGAAGACTTGCATGAGGTAATCTAGATGTTTGGTAAAGGTTCTAAAAAGTCAGTAATATTGTCAAGAAAAACTAGCACACAGGATCTATTAAAATCGCCTAGGAGTCCGTCCATGGAGCGTTGGAAGGTAGCAGGGGAGCTACATAACCCCTGTGCATTTGAATGTCTCGAATAGTCCTTCACTCAAGATGAGAGCGCATTTTTATGATCTTCAGGTGACAAATCAACTTGCCAATATCCACTGGCGAGATCAATAGCTGATAGGTAGTGGGACCCTGACATAAAAAGCAAGGAACCTTCTTTATGCAGCAATGGATAGATATCTCTTTGAGTGATTGAATTGAGGCGAAATAATTCGTGACAACATGGTGGCCACTATCCTTCTTCTGAATTATTAAAAGTAGGGAAGCCCATGGGCTTTTAGAAGGTACTAATATAAAAGTCTTCAACAGTTACTGTTAGTCTAAGGCCACTTGAGATTCTTCCATTATGGATTTTTCTTTTTGGCCATGATTTGAATGGAGGGTGAGTCTCAGTCTTGATTTAATGAATTACCCAAACATTTTCCCATAGTCGCTTGGTCCCAAGAAAAATATCGCCATACTTCTCAAGGAGGTCTTTGACATTCTGGCGTTCCTTAGGGGTGAGATTGTCCTCGAATCTACTTTCAACCAGAGCTATGGTATTAGGGAATCAACTCCTAAATCCTTATTTATTCGGGGAAGGTCAACCAGGGGACAAGCACTTATGATATAGTGAGAAAACTAATGAAATTTGACAATTAAAGACACCCCAGAGGGTTCAGAGCCCCTCTTGTTGTCTCCAGGATCACCAAGATTAGGACGATAGGGAGGGGGTTATTATGGCTTATCCTTGGATGCAGCATGTGTGAAGGAAAGGATCAGCTTTTAGGAACCATATGGGGAACCATGTGTTTATTGTCCTTCTGTTATGGGGGGTCATATGTCCAAACAGCCATGCTTGGAAATGTTCCAATATATGTCTGTGGAAGCAATGAATGGCTTCTTGGATTGTTGGCGCTGCTCCTGTGAACGATTCCAGTACCATTGTATGTATCTTCCATAGTGCTATTGCTACTATTAGCGCCCTGAGAGATGGATGGATAGGAGAATCCATGTTTATAGCGAACATGTTCCTTGCTAGGCTGAATGGATGTCCGTTTTCTTGGCGGAAAAGGCGCATGGCCTCTTTCCATACAGCCACTGATGTTGGGAATTGTTCTAAACTGTGGGCTAGGCTTCCATACTGACCACATATTGCACATGAGGTATGAGTGGCATTTGACCGTTCAGCTGTTTGGTATACTCTCCTCATACACCTCCATACATGTGCTCTTATCCTGGGTTGGAGTAGAGGGTGATGTGTGTATCTCCATACTCTTCTTTGGGTCTCCAGATTGTAGGGTATGTCCATATGGTCTAGATAATCTATCCTGGCTATGGTACTTAGCTTTTGCTTATTATATTGTCTGTGACTATTTGATCATTAATCTCCTGTCTGTGAGTTAGCCTTGAGCGTCTTTGGTGACTGGTTTAATCATTTATATGAATCCGCCATGTCGCTCTTCTCATGGCTAGGAGTATTCGTTTGAAGTATGCAGGAGCGCCATGTGGTCCTGCAGCTGTGGGATGGGATGCTAGATACTTGATTAATGTGTTAGGGTGATCTGGGTTTCTCAATTGTAGCGCACGTGTAAAATTATATCTTGCTGTTCTGGCCCAGTGTGTATCTGGAATATCTGGACTAGTCACCTGAGCTATCCAGGATCCCAGTATTTGGGTTGCTTGCTCTACGTAATTAGTAAGCCCCATACCTCCATTTCTTCTAGAGCCAAATAGGGTTTAAAAGCGTACAGAGGGGTTGTGGTTGGACCATAGCCATCCTTGTATTAGGGAGTGGACTGTGTTGAAGAAAGATGGTGAAAAAGCAATTGCATGGGCGTGAAATATATGATTGATAGAATCATTGAGTTGGCTATCGTGACCCTTCCTGTTAGACCTGTTTGGCGTCCATGTAGGAAGGCAATGCGTTTTGTTATTTTGTCTAATAATTGATTTTCCATCATGGAGTTAGCATATCCTCCTGCTTCCAACCATACTCCAAGGCGACGAACAGGGACAGCTGTTGGCTTGGTGATGAATGGAAGTTTTAATAAGTTCATTGCTAATTTTCGCCTCCTATGTCTGGTCAGGAGTCTTGATGTTGTACTAGCTTGTTGGCCCTGTGTAGATGGCATCTACTGGGTCTGATATTTTCCCAGGAGTATAATTTCCGTTTTCTCAGTGTTAAGTGATGCGTTACTTTATAGCTGAATAGTCTTGAATTATCTTCTCAATTCTGCAAGCGTCTTGATTGTTGGATATGCCCACCATGCAATCATCAGCGAAGGCCATCATTTTGACTGGTGGTTGGCCCTTGACGTTGATTCCTTTGAGTAGTGTGTTTGTATTTCGGATTAGAGGGTTCAAGCTAAAGTTGTAGAGTAGAGGGCTTAAGGGGTCTCCTTGTTTTAGTCCTCTCTGTGGGATAACTGGGTTGGTTAAGAATCCTGCTCCCCACACAGCCATGGTTGCAGACTTTGTAAACAACATTACCCAGCTTATGAATTTATTTGGAAGCTTGACTTTTTGAAGGCAGGCTCTAAGATAGGTCCAGTTCACCCTGTCATATGCCTTTTGTTGGTCTAGTAAGACAAGTGCTCCAGAAGTTTTGGACTGGCAGACATTTGCAACTGTGTGGATGTTATCCCATATGGATCTTCTTGGAACAAATCCATATTGTGATAGGGATATCGCATCAGTTGCAACTTCTCCTAGTCGTTTAGCCATAATTTTTATAAAAATTTATGTATCTGTATTGTTTAGGAAAATTGGGCGCCAGTTGGATAGGTCTAATCTGTCTCCTTTCTTGAATAACGTGACCGTGTATGCTTCTTTGTCTCCAGGTAGGAGGCATGTTTCCATAATACAATTGTTCATTGAAGCTAGAAGAATGTTAGAGATGATAGTAAAATAGCTTTTATAAAATCTATAGGGAATCCCATCGGGTCCATGGCATTTCCCTCTTGGTGCACCGCGTACTGCTTCCCATAATTCCTCACATGATATTAGGTTAATTAAATTGTTATTTTGAACTGTGGTGTCGATATGTGCGCTTCTAAGGAATTCTTTTATTTTTTCTGTTTTGACTGGCTCAGATTTATACAATTTCATGTAAAACCTGTGTACTTTGATCGTGACTTCTTTAAGTGTTTATGCTATGGATTTTCTCAGTCGAAAGAACTGTGTACAAGCTATTATATCTTTACTGGCATGGAATCATCAGAAAAAGTACTTAGGAAAGTTTTCATCTCTTATGTTTTTGCCTTTATATTGGACTCCAACTCAGTGTTGGTGTTCGCGGATCAGGGTGTTTAGCTGAGCAGAAACCTCTACCCATTTACAACCCCATCCATGGCTGTATCCCATTATTAGTACATTGTTTTCTGGATGGTCAATTTCAGCCAATGTGTGTTTGATAATGGCTGAAACTGCCCTGTGTCTTCTAGATGTTGTATGTTTAATTTGTTGGGTTGTTGATTTTTTGAAGTTTTCCCATGTGGTTAGTGGGTCCGAGCAAAAGGGTATTTGAAAATCCCAGGTTGAGGATATTTCCTCCATCCAGGACTGAAATTCCAAGTCAGCTAAACTTTCTGGGCATATTCTGCACCATCTGGGTGCTTGAGTACTTGGTTCCGCCGGTTTGTAGGACATTGAAACAAGCTGATGGTTGAAGAATTCTATTTTTCAGTAAAAATTTTGAATTTGGTGATGGAAAATTATTGGTGAGAGTATTAGGTCTATCCTCGACATAGAGACAAGTGTACCATTATGTACATGTGGGCGTGTCATGTTTTGTAGCAGGAATTTCCTTTTTGACAGTGGATCATATAGTCCCAGGGTGGCCTTTAGTACTCGAAGTTCCACTTGCCCTTGTGGTATCTCCATTGCGTATGGCCATCGATCCATTTCTGGGTTAATCCAGCAGTTCATGTCTCCCATGAAAAAAGTGTTTGCTGGTAGATTTAGTTGTGTTAGGGCTGTGAGAAATTCTTTTTGGTCCTGTGCACCATTTGGGGCGTACACACTGGTGATTATGTGCACTTTGGTGTGCCATGAGAATGTTATGGCGAATACATGGCCATCCAGGAACAAATTCTTATTAATAAATTTTAAAGTTTTGGTTCACGTGTACTATCACCCCACAGTGGAGCGACTAAAACAATATTGTTGGCAGGAGCATTTTTTCTCATGCCTCCTCCTCTCCCTGTGGATAGTGAGTTTCCTGCACCGCCAGGATATACACAGGTGGGTTTCATAGGAGATTCAACTTCTTTGCCCAGGATGTTAAGAGTTTGAGTCCCGCTATGTTCAGCGTCCCTATCTCTACTGAGACGCCTGATGCGCCTCAGGAGCGGCTAGCAGGGCCTCCCAGCCCTACTCCCTCGCTTATATTGCTCTCCACTGCACCTCTGCTGCGTAGAGCATAACTATGAGTAGGAGTTGGGGTGTATTCTGTCCCTTTCATCACCACAGTTTTTGCTCCTCTCTTGGCTTTGCTTGGTTTAAAATGTTATTGCAGTGTACTTGTGGATTTCTATTAACCACATTATTTTCTTGCGCATTCCATTGTTGATTTTCCTTCCCAATTGGGTTAACTTCCACATTTTCTGGGGGTGCACTGAACCCCAATTTTGCTGCATTTATTTCTGATTCAGGTTCCACCAAATTAGAACTGGTCTTATTGGGTGTATGGTTTTCCGTGGGATCTTATTGGTTCATGGACTTGAATTCCTCCATGTCTTCCTGGATCTGCTCCAGCGATATGGTTGATTCCACCAAGGCCTTTGCCTTTGCCTTTGCCTTGGCCGCGGCCAGCTTGCAAGCTTGTTTGGCTTTTTTTTGTTCTTTGGGGAAATAGGATCAATTATTTTATATTGTCCATGTTCTCCCAGTTGAAGGCTTGTGTAGTATCTGTGATTTTGGCGTACTCTGAGTCATCTTCGCCCATTTCCTCCTCACAGAATTCCATTTCTCTCAGGCCTTCTTTGATGGGGAAAGCATGAATCTTGTGCCCAAAGGCCTGGCAGTGGTTGCAAATGGGGGGTGCACTTTCCACTGTTGCACAGAACAGCTATATTTTTTCCCATCGATTGTGAAGGATGTGATGTGGGGGATTTTTGTAATATTCTCTACTACATCCTGGTTTGATGAAATTATTGCTATTGCCTTCCCCATGCTAAGGGTCAGCATCAGCTGGAATCATTGCTTTTTGAATTGTTTAATTTCTCCATAGGCTTCCAAGCCTTCTCAGAGATGTCTTTTGACTACTGTGCGTGCCAGTGTAGTCAGATGATAGTCAAAAGTGATGAAGATGTATTTGGATTCAGTCCAATGGGTGCATTTGGTTGGGACTGATTGCTGTCCATCGAGAATATTGAGTACTAGTCTGACCTTTGCTGCATCGTTTGCTTTTTCTGCGGTTTTGAACCCAAGGTCTACCCAACCTCTGCGGATAGTATGGGTTGTAAGGTACACCACATGCGGGAAAAATTTTTGTTGGGCTTTGCCAAACTTTTCCCACATTGTCAGTGTTTCTACGCCCAGGAAAACTCATATCCCATGTTCCACTGACAATAGTGGTTGTGATTGAGATACTTCCAAATAGCTGCAATATTTTACTAAGAAATTGATGAAACCTGTGGGATGCGCAACCTTGGGCTTTTTATTTTTGCTTATATTTTTGTTTGTACCTGTGCGCTTGGTACCTTTGGGTGGTGCAGGTCTGGGTCCGCTGCCCTTTACCACGTTTGCCCAGCTCTTTACCTTATTGTTCATACTTATCTCGCCTGGTGTTGATTATCAAATTATGCTGTTTGACTTGAAAATAAAATTACTAAAAATGATAGTAATTGGAAAGAAAAGTTCAACTCATAAATCCTGTAATAATTAAAACAACTCACATCAGCAATATTCTCTATAAAGAATAGTTTTACATAAGCAATAGGGGCAAGCCAAGGGACTTGGAGGGTTTCAGTTGTTAGGTTCCCTAATAGAATAATATAGATTTCCATAGGCAATATTGAAAATCCCTGGGCAGGTCAACGCTTCCTTTGTGGAAGGGTTTCAGTGTCCACTAGGCTCCAAAATATAATTAGGTTGGGTGAGAATATATATCAACATATCCACAATATCTTTTGAGCCAGAGGGAATTATGATATGATGAGGGGCATAAAGAGGGATCCCCTCTTTGGCATCCACAGCCTCCAGAGGTAACTAAGTTTTTCCCCTAAGGCTTGGTATTCAACTTTGCAAATGTAGGATTGGTATTTGAGGAGGCATATCCATTATTGGGGTTCCTTTACTTTTGACGGAAAATTTGAATATTAATGGAATCTGATACCCTAGTTGTATATGTTTTTTTCTTATGGTTGATAATGCAATTGAATTCCCGCATCAATTGGACCCCAAACAAGCAACTCATAAGTATCTTTTTCTAATGCAATGGAGGGAGAAGTAATTAAAAGTATCCATAATTGAAGGGGTAAGCCAGAATACGCTCCAATCGCCTTAGTAGACTGACTACCTACCATCCCATATTCAGCATCATGGATCAAGTCTGGAGTCATTTTATCTTTTGGATAAGTCAGGAGGAAATAAAGTTAACCGGAGAACTGGTGTTAATTATTGCCAGAATTTTAATCATATGAACAACTGCCTCAACTTGAACTACTGATGACCAAAACTGGGACTTTACAGCTAGTAGACTGTCCATATGGATTTGCAACAAAGCAAGTGAAGGATTCTGCCACAGCCAAGCATGGGGCTGTTCAATGCATTTAAAAGTTTTATATGCCAGTTCTTGGCTTTCCATAGAAGAGTTGCCTGCCAAAAGTTGTTTGGGTAACTGACCAACATAAGAGTAAGGCTGGAGATTTTTATTTCCTTAAATAGAAAACGGTAAATCAACATCTGCATGGGCAGCTAACACAAAACAACCTGAAGTGCTGGGATAGAGCTAGAGCTATAATAATGGTCTTGAGGCACTTGATTTTCGTCATCATAAGGAGCCTCTTGCCCTATACTAACTGATCTTTTGCCAACTTACGTTGTAGTACACGACAAAAGTCCACAGTGTGGTTGATTCTCTTGCAGAGGAGCAGTATAATTCAGGTGTAGGCGAATTGGGGGTAATAATGACGAACACTTGGGCTGGGGCTTATTGTTGAAATGAGATGGCCCGGTGGGTCTATATAGTTTGGTCGTAATTTCCAAAGTAGCTTCCTTAATGTGGAGGAGGGACGTCAAGTTGGATTTCACCGCTTTTAGATATGTAGGATATTAGACATATTTTTAAATGGCAAAAATGAGGCGGTGATAGCATCATCTAATGCAAGATGATTTCCTGCAAACAGAGTTTGAGTTTCAAGGTATAAATGGTGGGCAAATTCATTGATAATTTCCCCCCAATTAAAGCATTTGCCCATGAAGGTCGGTTTTTGGTTAGATAGGGTTAGGTCGCTCCCAAATTCCTGGAGCAAGGCAGTCTTGGCGTCAGTACAAATATGGAAATGCATCAGATGGGGGAACATATTATCTTGAGAAATGTGGCTAAGACAGTTCGTCAGGTGTTTAAGCTAACAGTGATTGGTCACTTCCCCCATAGAGCTTTTGTAGCAATATAAGAAAAAGAAGATACTTCCCTCCCCAGAGACGTATTTTTCTTTGAATTAAGGTTTAAAAATACCACTTGGGGGGTTGGAAGCCAAATGACATGAACCAATACTGGGACTGCATTTCACCTAATGAAGAAGCGGTATCTCAGGAATACATTGAGGTTGAAGCGCATCCACTTGGCTCCGCAGATTGTTAATATCATCTATTATTAAATCTACTCATTCATAGATGGTTCTGAGAGCCAATTTTGTGTTGACGAGTTAGTTTAATTACCATATTTCATTTTTAAAGCGGTATATGTGGCTTGGAATTCAAATTGATGTTGTTCAGTGGCGAGTACTCTTTACTCTATACATGTACCACAGCAGATAGGGCTGCCAAGGTCCCAAGGCGTCTGCAATAAGCAGGTAAGGAAACTTAGGGGAGAGGGATACTTTATCCCAAATGAGTTGGGCTCCTTGGGTGATGCATACCGATTGAACATCAAGGTTTTTATTTGTTAATTAAAGCCTGGATGCTTTTTTTGGGATTCCTGGGTCAACACTTGGTCCTGGAAGTCCTCTTGGCCCAGGGGTCCCCATCCATCATCCTGTCCGTCACGACCAGGGGGTCCCCATTTAACATCACATCATCATAACTGGGGGGTCCGCACTCACCATGCACTTCTTGTTTCCCTGAAGAATGAAGATTATTCTGGTCATCCCATAATTCATAGATCATCTCCTCCAATGATTGGAGGCGTTCATCCACAGAGGTGATAAAGTTATTAAATTCAGGTCATACTTTGCGGGTACAATCTACAACCTGATTATGGATAACAACTCTAGTTGACTAAAATGATTAGTGAGTTCTATATGAACGAAACTCATGACCCCTTAATCCAAGCAGATTAACACATCTTGTATCTCATTAATAATTTGCCAATTTTCTAATATAGAATTTCGATTTTCACTGCCAAACTGGGAGGCAGATTGGTATAATTGGAGGAGCTGCGAGTGTATTGTCTCTAATAACTGCAAATGGCAGAGTAATATCTGATGATGGAGCCACACTACTTGAAGTAGATGGTACAAGATGGGATGTACAAAGTAACGCAGATAGTGTTTCATATGTCCGACTCTAACCTGTTTTATATTGAGCGAAGAGCTTCGTGCTAATATTATAATAAGGGCTGGCATTGCAAGAGACTATATACTATTAGCTTGACCTCCTGGGAAAAAAGCTCCAGTTAAGAGGAGATGGAGAGATTCAGCAAAGTTTGATATATGTAAGTTGTATTGTTAAGGAGATGGATTGTGGAGGGTCAGCTCAATTGATGAGAGAATAGATTATTACAGTTGGCTGCTGTAACTCTTACATGCATATTGATCGCCCAGTTGCTGAGATGGGCAGCTTTACGATATAAGGCATTTCCAAAGCCAAATAATTATTGTCCATGTATGCTTTTAATTAATTGTTTTTATTTTTATGATTTCATCATGAACTCAGGTTGTACCTGGAAGGGATCACCAGTTTTGGTGGGATCACAGGTGCGTTATCATGATTCCCTTGATAATTTTTGTCCAGGGACCCAAATCTTGATGGTGTTGGATAATAGCTTTTTTCTTTTCTTGCTTGAAAAGTCTTTTTCCAGGTACTTAATCTGGTGAGGCAATTTCAAATAAAATATATCAATTTTTTACTTAAAATTGAGAAAAGAAGAAAGCAAAATTTATTAACTTAGTAGCCATAATTTAAAGGATATTGGTGAGATGTATTGGAAAAATCCAAGCAGTCCAAGCTTAGATCTATAATTTCATATGAATTGGGGATTCTGTTGCAGGCCAATTATCTCAGTCAAATAAGCTTTCCTCGCCACATGGATTAGGCTTGAACCCTGAGATTAGATTGCTCTGAGGGAGCAATAGTTGCCATATAAGTTGGGATTGATCCCCAACTTTGAGAGTCAAAAAATTTTGTTGTGGATTATTCCCAACGGAGTTTGGTCTATATGGTCAGATTGGGATTGATTACCGTTAGCTGACACCTCCAAATCTACAATTTGGGTAGAAATCCTGATAGTCACAGTCAGCTCATCATCTGCGGAGAAGGGGAAGGGACTCATAATTGGTGTTTTGCTACTCTTTAAAATAACCTGTGGTTATGGAGATACCACTGCAACCCCAGGAGAGCGCTTCCCTGGACCCTTATTCCCTGGAGAGGTATATGCAGGTGTTTTTGACTGTAATAAACTATCTGGGAGGGGATTTGATGGTGGAGGAGATGACACCACTGCCACTGATGTAATACTTGCATGGAAGATTTGTTCCCACTGAATATGCTAAAGAAAATTTACCTCCATAGACACTAGAAGAGGATCTCATGCGGCATTGTTGGCTGCAGAGTTGTCCAAGGCTGCTCTAAAAACTGACACTACAATGTCAGTAGAGATCTCAGCTGAAGGTACTAATTCTGTGAAGGCTTCTACCAGTGAAGGCAAGTCTGGGAACTTCTGGTGTAGGGTGAAGAGATGGTAGAGACGGGAAGCTCTAGATTCAGGTGCTTAAACTTCATTAGTTACTAGACTCAATAAGGGAGTGTGATTCCTCATTTTGTTTGCAGACCGTAATAATCCTATGACCCAGCAGCGTGCCTCTACTTCAAGGGCATCTAAGAGAGCCACACTTCTCTGTGCGTCACTGGGAGTAGGATTTTGAGAATCATAGGTGTAAAGCACACATGAAGCCCTGTCAGAGCATCTAGCACCTGATCTGCTACTTCAGGGGATGGGAATAAGGGAATCCCCATTGTCACCACCCCTGATAAAGGGCCAGCCTGATCCCCTGATTCTGTGTGGACACTACCCTGGGACAGTAAAAGCTGGTTATATTCCCTGCAGAAAGGAATGTGCGACCAGCAAGAGAAAACCAAGTCAAATAGGGAATGTGATTCATTGTAATTAAGTAAATAACTGCTTCTCCCGATCCCATGAGGAGGGCAGGAAGTTTTGAAGTTATACATTGTTCCATTTTGCATGGAACCTGTTGATTAAAGTAAGAATGGGATTCCAATATGGGTGTAACAACCCAATGGAAAGCCCAGAATGCCAATGGCATAGCAGTCATGATCATTTACAGGAGGGATGCCCTATGATTCTTGTAAGGGAAATAAAAAATTCAAAAACATACCAAAGGCCCATAGCAAACTAAATGGCTGCAATGGGGGCAACCGCAGGTCTTTCAGGGGAATCTCCCAACGGTGGTAGAGGAAAAGAGGATGCCCAATTCTCCTGGGTTTGAAGTTGGTGACCTTTGGGATCTTTTCCAAATCTTCTGGTACTATTTCATCATGATACAAACTCTGAATATCCTTTATATTTTGAAGGTTTTGGAAATGCTGATTAGGTTTAAAATTGAATCAAATCAAATTGATTCAACTGTTTGGTGCCCTTGGGCTACGCCTTGCACCTGTTGAGGGTCTTCACAATGGGTTAGGTGGTTGGGAAAGTCATTAGAACGGCAAAAGTTTTTACATTTTAATTGGGCCAGATTGTCCTGCAATGAGATGGCCTGGATAATCTGGTGCCTGGTTACTGCCTCACGTTTGTATGGACAGCCATTCTTCACCCTCAAATTTAAAATTGCAATTAGTGAAGATGGCCTCATTTTGTTCAAATTGCATCGAACTACTAGTAACTTGGTGGGTCTATTAGTCCTAATTCTCTATTTTTTTGCGCAGAGGGAGATGGTCCTGTAGCTTTTCCATCAAGTGCCAAAGGAGGAGCAGATTGTTGCAAAAGTTTGGTGGATCTGAAAGCTTTTCAGAAGTGGCAGATTGGCATTTTGTGTCCATGGTAATATCTTAAATTATTGCAATCACCATTTGGTGGGCCACTGGATTGATGGCTTGGAGGGACCACTCTTGTGATCATCAGTCCTAAAACGCAGATTTCTGCATACTTCGCCGGATTGAATTAAAAGTATATTAAAATGTATGGAGTCCGTGGATTAAGTTTGGGTAAAAGATCAGATTATATAAACTAAATAATGAGTTGGACTGACAACTTCACCTTCCAGAGACAGTTGTCTTGTATGAAAAAAGAGAAAAAGGGGGTCATAGGTGTTCCTAGAGAGGGGCGTCTGACGTACTCATGGTTACTCAGCCTGGGCTTGGGGCATCATAAGCTAGCTTATGCACTAGCGTATAAAAGCTCTGGTAACATAATTCCCTGATCCGCCAGGGAGGGACCCTTACTAATCAAAATTTGAGTAGATTTTTTTAGATCAAAGGGGCGGGAGAACTGGATTCCACCAGGGTCAATTTTCACAAATTTTTAGTAGCTTTTTTAAGTATTTTAAGAATGGATTATCAACTCAAATTTGCATTCCCAGACCCAGAATAATGGGTTCCATGTTCCATACCAGTTTTCCTGACACAGGAACCATTTCCTGCTTTTTAAGTTGGTTTTCTTCCTTTCCAAGGAAGTGAGGAATGGCGGAAAAAGGCTAGAGGAGGGGGATGTGCTGTTGGTGGCTTCTGGCCTGGATTACCTCCCTGAAAACCTTCTTTATCCTTTCATTAATGAAAGAAGCAGCCAAGCGGGAAACTGTGGAGGGCCTTTGGGGCCAATGCTGTTACCAAACGTTCATCAACCACATGTCTCAAGTCCCTCAGTTGAGCCAAGGGCTCCAAGAGGGGCATTAAGTCCCTTCATTCTTCCTATAAGGGACCTTTTCCTAGTCCAACTTAAGAGGTTGAGTCTCCAGACTTACAGACCATACAGTATGCTATTAATTTCTGCCTTATATGTGCTAACCATTGTCCATCTAATCCAATATCAACATCAAATTGTGGGGCCACTTTTCCTTTTGTCAATGTCAGCGTTGATAAAATTGATACCTTAATGACTGCAATTTACAGTCACTGATGTATCGTCCTTGCGATAACCACTTCATGAAGTAGGCCAAAGCCACAATGGTAGTCTCTACAACAGCTAAAGCTACCGCCTCTGTAACAGGCGTTGCCTTCTATTAGTTGCTCTGGAAGGTTATCTAACAGGGCTAAAGCTATAGCCCACAAACAGGATAATGCTCCAAAAACAAAATTATGAGTCCTTTGGCTACTCAGGCATCTTAGGAGGTAAAGTTTTATCAAAGAGATTCCTACACTGGTTTATCAGTTGCTTTTCATCCATAAGGAGTGGCACCACGTAAGTGCTATACTGTTCTAGCTCTGGAGTTCCTTCCTGAAGTCACTGGCGCCAGATTTCTGATTTTCAAAACAATATGAATTTAATATTCAAAAAAATTATTTTGGATTTAATATAGTCATTAGGGGATTATAGAAGATAATTTTGCTCTAGACACCTTTGCTTGCTAGAATTATATACTCTAAGAGAGGGGAACTGAGGAACTTTGCTTGTGTTAGAACTCACAGAGCCTGTGGATAGATTGGCCCTTAAGGGCCCAGTATTGAGAATTTTTAATCTTAAAATTCACATCAAGACACGTTGTAGACATTTAATGTGATTTGGGCCGTTTCAATTTTTCTTTAATTATAATTATTTAAATAAAATAAATCAACCTTTGATTTGTTCTCAAAACTTTTGTTTTGAGGATCATTATTATCAATTATGGCATATAGCCATTTATGCGCTTTAAATTTAAATTTGTCATTCAATTTTTGAGGGTCAAAACCCTCACAACCCGCCTGTTTAGCCCTGGTATCCCCTTAGGGGAAATTAAGGATATGTGGTGGTTAGGCATAGCCTTGAACGTCACAGCCTTCTTTTGTACTAAAACAAGTATTTACATGGTATGGTAGCCCAAAATTTCTTTTATTGGAAAATGGTACAGATTTTGTATCTCAGGTGGCCAAACTAAACTCTTTAATGGGAATTATCAAGCTAATAATGCCTCCCTATCATATTTATACTAATGGGGAAGTGGAGTGCCAGTGTTCAAACTCCAAAACAGCTTAAATTATCTCAGGATCAGGCCAATACAAAGGTTGATTTTCCTCTGATAATGTAGAGCCTTCCATAGTCAAATGATCATCCACAAATTAGCCCTTGCCTATAAATTTATAAACATTTAGTAAAGAGATTTGAGAATAATCACGAAATGATTTGTCATCTTGACGCTAGTGATTGTATAATGGATGCCTTCACACAATTGGAGGCTGACAAATTCTAAATCCAATTAAAGAAAAAGGCCACAGCTTGACCCTCATACTGGATGAGGAGCAAAGATATTGAACAAAGGAGACTTGAGCGGTTCATCCATCACAAATCATCTACTCATACTATAAATAATGAAAATATTAAACAATAAAGATTACTGTATATTCCCTTAACAAATTTATACCAATTAAACTTGGCATAGTTACAATAATTGGTATCAAAAACCAGGATAGTGCATAATAATAGACCCTAAATAAGTGAAAGTTTTACAATATCGCCTCTCTTCAGCCACTCTAAGAACCAAGCCATCCCAAAGACAATTCCCAGCTTCCATTTATACAGCTCTGGGCACTTAAAGTTTCTTAATACAGTTTTTCTTAAATAAAAGCTGAAACTTGGTGCTAACTACAAGGCACCCCTGAGTTTTACTCAGTAAAAATATCAATCATGAAACATGGAAGAAAATGCTAATAATGGATCCCTCCTCCCATTGGGGTAAGAAGCATTACTAGATAGTAATACTTTATAATTTGAGTTAGAACCAATTAAACTTGAAAGCCTAGAATTTCGGGTCACTTTTAAATTCTCTACTCCCATGCTGAACTCCAAACAGTTTTACCACCAAACCAACAACCTAGCCAATACCATCTGGCAGCTCTTTAATAAATCCTTTTCTTTAAAACCCACTGTAGCATATAAAGGTTCTGTAACCCTCTTACATGTGAAGGATTTACAACTTTGCTGCCTTAGCTAGTAATGAGTAAATTAGTGGAGTGAAGCCCTGCCTTCAGCATTTTGTCCATCCAGTTCTCCACCATCTACCCATGTGGTGGGTTTACATCATCAAGAAATACTACGCCAACTAGGATTACTATAAAGCTTTAATTCCAACCTGGAAATTTACTGAACTGCCTCTACATATGTTTACAACAAATGGTAATCTATTCAGGACAACTGCCGCCTCATTAACAATGTCAGAGGTCATAACTCTCTTCTGGACTCTGGGGTCTCTGGTATATGATACCCACCTATACAATGACTGCAGAGTTATCTCTCTGAGGTAGATAATTAAGTCCACATTTACTTCTGAGGTTGCCACCCAACCCAAAACTTGGAATCTATCTTTTTGAAACGATTGAGCAATTTAGAAGCCCTGCTTGATCAGCTTCAGCACCATAGTGACACCATCATTAAAAATCTAAAGGGCCCAAAGGGTCCAAGAGTCCCAAAGGTCCTTAAGGCCTGAGGGTTGAGAAACAACCAGGCTTCAGAGAGCCCCCTTGCCCTCCTGTGTCACCTGATCCTCCAGATGAAAGTCCCTAGGACCCCTGATGTGGTGAAATGCTCAAAAAGTTGGAGGACCTTCAGAAGCAAATTGAAAATAATGCCCAGGTTGTTTAGTTCACCCAGATGGAAACCTTATCAATCCTGCCATTGCCTTATGAGACTTCAACTTTAAAATAAAGAACATATGTGAGTCCATGAAATTTACTGACAAATGCACCAACAATAAAAATTCATAATTTCATAAATATTTATGCTTATGTCAGTTTCTGTGAGCCTAAGATTTTTAGACTTATTACCCCAAATTAATTTGAACTGACGCCATAGCACTTAGTCAATGCTGGAACAAGTTTCAGGATGACTTAGAGAGCATTTAACGACAAATCAAACAGCAAGCACCCTGAGTTTATGCTGTGTCAGTTTCCACCAACCTAGAATAATTCTGCTACTAGCATACATGCCTTCTATGCACCAGTTAGGATGACTTTTACGCATAGCTTCAAGGAATAATTCATTTCAGGCCAAGGAAGCATTGTGTCTTCTTTAAACGGCAATAAGAGCGCTATGGAAGAGGCCACCGATCACCAAAAGGTCAAACATATTCATTCTTGCATATGTGGGGAAGCTTAGGACAATATGCCCCTCAACTTAGGGAATTTCAGACCTGGGACCAAGTCAAGACCGCGCTTATACAAAATTTCAACTCTGATTAGACCCTCTTAAGTCAAAAGCAAGCCTTTGTGACTTTGCCTCAACAAAAGAGAAACCCCTCATGACTTTTCATGCCGTTTTTATGCTAATATTTAAGGAAATAGTTACTAATAGATGAATCCATACAAATGGCGCTTTTACTGCTGTCATTGACGAGGCTACAACTGGTTCAAAAGATCATTTATTGTTCCAGTGGAATGACTGTAATTAACCCCCAAGTTGGTGGGGGTACAGGTGACTAACCAACTGCAGATGGAGTCAAACATGCCTTTTATAAATTAGGGCGAGCAAAGATCTTTTCAGCAATATTAGGATGACATCATGAAAATCAATTTTTGCTCTGGCGTATCAGAGGATTTGGTTTATAAATATGGCGCCGTGCAAAAATAAGTATGAAGATTAACCCACTTATATAACTTCAGGGGGAGGCAAAAGAATTTGTATCTCGCCAATAATGCTATGATGAAAAGACCAAATTATGCCAATGGGGGCATTCGAGGATTGGGAGTGAATATACCAAAATGGGCAACCATCCACTTTGAAAAAATCAGAGTAAAATCTTATGTGAGGCACAATGTAGGAGTTTCATTGCTCAAGCCTGATGTCAAACAGAGTATTACCACATTTGGTAGTAAATTAACACAAGAAGAGACAATGGACCAAAACCCAGAAGTGGGGACTAGTGAAAGGGCCTTTGGACATTCAAGTTCAGGGATAACTGCCACATGAAAGAGCTTGCGACTACAGGAATTGGTTAAAAATGGATGAGGCCACTAAAGCAGCAGTCAGAAGACGTCTGATTAGGGGATCTTGAGATCCCCATATTAAAACCCATATTATCAAATTTTTTCAATATTTTATTTATAATAATATCTTGGGTTTCCCTTGAAGTATAAAATACTTCACTTAATATATCAGTAAAAAACCTATCCATAGAATCCAAGTTTATCCCTTTACTCTCTCTTATAGTTGTTTAGGTGAGGTAGTATCCAGTACCCTTTCTGGGTTTAACCAAATATATAAAATACAGTAACCAATATGAGGTCTAATATGTTTGGATCAAGACACTCTCTATCATGGATACCTTAGAGCTGAGCTTCCAAGGGAGAGGTTGAATTGGCTTCTGTTCAGTCCCAAGGGCTAACATATAATGAACATATCTAAGAGTGTCTACAAGAATTTCGCCATAGGTGCAAACTGTTTACCAAAGCGATTGATGTTACAAGGGGTAGTGTAACTGTCAAGGCGTTGCCTGACCACCACATAGCCCTAATCTTTCCTAGGGCGATAGTCAGGGCCAGGGGAGAGGGGCTCGACCGCTCCAATTATTGTAAATGGCAATATGACAAATCAAATGCCTCAAGATTGGAAGCAATACTGAATCAAAAGGCTGACAGGGAAGGGAAGCCTCAGAAATGGCGCTCTGGCCAACCAGATGCTGCCAAATCCAATATTGCTAAATGTGGCAATGAGGGATCAGACCCTTGGATGTGAATTTCTGACCAATTGGAGGCCAAATACATTGCATTTGGGAGTATTGACAAGTAGGGAAATCCTTGCAAATGGTGCTCTGGCCAACCAGATGCCTCCAAACGAAATATTCCCAAAAGAGGCAATGAACCAATACAGGGAATATGGACAAGGGGAATGCCCCAGGCTTTGAGAGCAATTTGAAGCCAAATAATGAATGTGGAAAGTTTCTGCAACCCTGAGGGTACCCAGCCCGAGTTTGAGAATGGGCCTCAACGCCAAAATTGAGGGTCTAGATTCTAAAATAGGGCGCACCATTGGGAAGACACCCGCGGAATTCGCGGGAACAGGACCCAATCTTCACCAATAAGCTCAGTATAAAGTTGAGCAGGCGAAACTGTTTTGAGCAGTTTCATCTTTTATAAACCTAAATAAAACTTAATAAATTCTAAAATTAGTTTTGCACATTTGCAAATAACTTTATTAAGAAAACCTGGAATCCACCACATGGACAGCAGTTCAGACTTTGACAGGGCCATTCAGTCCCCTGTACGCCCTCTCAGGGGGTCAGGCCCTCCTCCTGGGCGCCAGCATTGTCCTAACTGTGGTCCAAACCTTTGTGGTAAAGTGGTTTCCGCATAGTCGGATTTGGGATCTCTCAACTGCAGGTATATCCTGCCTGTGGGCCCTCACTTGGGCACTCTTGCCTAACTGCTTTGTGGCAGTTTTCAGAGACCCCATCCGTCACAGGTAGCATCAAAGGAGAAAATGCTCTATAAGATGATTATGATCTTAGAGAAGGATTTTTTGTGCTTAATCTGCATAGAACAGAACACCTGTGCACAGATCCCTTTCTGAACCAAAAAACTAAATAAGTTGATTCACCCTTTTTGATCAAAGAAGGGGAACGGTCCTGAGCTCTTCCATTAGAAAATAGCAGATTTAGGGAACACCCTTGATGTGCAGTGGGTTACCAAAGAAGCCCATCATCTCAATTTCTTAACAGGTCAAAGAAGGGAAAGGAGGGATTTTTCAAGAAAGTTATTCAGTCAAAGTTTACATCGCAAAAATTAAGGTATATGAAATGAAATCTGTGCATAATTGAGTGGATTGATACTGAAGTCCTTACAAGCGCACCAACACAGAGATTGATCTGGCGAAAGCCCCTCCAAGAGTAAAATTATGTAAGGAAAATTGTGAGATATGCAAGTATTATGTAACCCTGACGAAAGAAAAAGTTCAACATCAGGAACTGCAAATTGAGACACTCACAATGTCCAAGCTGAGTCATTGAACAAAAAGTCCTGGCGTTTTGAGCAGATCTGGGCGTCCAGTTGCAAGAAATGTTCTACATTCCACGCCCCTAAATTTCCTTCAACTTAAAATACACAGTTCTCTGTTACTGGTAGAGTGGTGGGTTTCTTCGTCATATCCTTAATAAACCTTTAAATTTAGCTAAAATTACTTTAAGATTTTGATAAAAATTTCAATTATTCTGGCTGTCCCAAAGGAACAACTTTAACCTTTGGAGGGCCTTCACTCATTTGTATCAGTAATGATCATTGATGTCACATTAGTTATCTCAGCTAATGCCTCTCTCAGCGCAGAAACCTTCAGGTGTAGTCCCCATGAGTTTTACACAATGCTCCTTGTTGGGATTTTCCCTGGGTTAGGTGTAAGCCTTGTCCAGGGGAAGGATTGACATCCCCCTTCAAGAGGTGTAAATCTTAAATGGATATTTAGATTCAAAAATAAGAGTCAAATCTGAAAGTTTATTGAATTTGGGGCTTGATAAGTTACCCCAAATTCGAAAAAATGGTACATTCCCTTCTCTTAAGACATGTGATCTGGGATATCACCTGACCTGGTCATGAGGGTGGCTTGATACAAGTAAGGGTCAGAATAGTGGGCAATCCAGAAGGCCAGGAGAAACCCTTCTTGGATGAGGCCACGATGATCTTTGTGCCACGTGTCTCCAAATACCCTATAAATATCCCTAATTATTATTTTAATAAAGTAGTTCCATTTATAAGATCTATTTATATTATATCTTTATTAAGTTTAATTTACTCAAATGAACGGAGTCTCATCCATTGTCGCGTTCAGAGCCGCCCCTGTCCTCAAGGCTGACGTCAGCCCCTTGCAGTCAGCCTACTTGTTGAGTTCCCCAGCGTTAGCACCAGCGAGAGCATCTTATGGACACCAAACAACTGGTGCTCACTACAGGGGCGCTTCCCTGGCGCGCCCTGAGGTGCTACCCTCAACCTTGGATGATAATGAACCCACCATGAGCACACCGGACACCAATCTTCTCACTTACCTCTAATGGAATGGCCAAGACCCCACCACAGTTGGGTCTGAATTCACAAGGAATTCCTTCAAGTGTACCCCCAAAGACTTTGATTGCTTCTGAGCTCCCAGTCAGCTGAAGCCCTTGCTGGACCTGTTAAAAACGCCTAAAGAATAAAAAAACGATAAATTTGAGCCAAAATGCAAGCATCATAAAATAAAAAGATTAATGAAGACAATAAATTATCACAGGGACCAAGCATCATGGTTCAAGAGGATGTGGGATGCTTGGAGAAAAGAAGCCTTTGAGGACATCACCCAGCGGGATGACTATTGGGCGCTAGGACCAGTTTACTGTGATAAAAGGGTTATGTATAAAAACCTTTCAGCTTTAAATAAAATCAAGAAAAAATTGGCCAAGCTACAACTCATCCTTTGGTTGAAAAGTGAAAATCAAAATGATCCAAGTGCTCAAAATTCAAAAATAATTAATTTTAATACTAACTATAATTTTTATTAAATATAAACCAAAACCCTCCATTCAAAGTTGGGACAAGTCAAGAAACAATTTTCAATTTCAACAAGCTTCAAAAATTTGCAGGAAGCCTAAAACACAATCAGTGCAGACTTTTCTTTCTCGTTGCAATCACTATTTCAGCCTATTCAATTCAAGACTGAATCTAGTTTGATAATCTCACAGAGGGATTAGTCTGCGCCCATGTCAAGGAGCAATTGGGCAAGCAAGGTAAGAGGAGCAGGTGGAAGGCCCGCGGCCTCCAACATTTGAAAACACCCCAGAGAAACTGGCGGAATTGACAAAAACACTAAAAAACTGGCGGTCACTATTTCCCCAGAGATACTCGCATGGCAAGCATGATGCAACCAGTACATCAATATGCCACACTCCCAGCCACTTTTGTTGGTGGAATTCGGAGTCCGCGTGTTTCTGGACATCCAAAAAATGGCCTAATGGGAAAATTTTGTGAAGATGTACACACAATTTTCCTGAACGCGGTGTATGTTGCACCTCACTCCATGTCATGCTGTTGGCTGGACCTAGGTTTCAAAAGCAAAACAGCAGCAGACAAGGCTGCAGTGGTGCGCATAGTGGTCAACCTCCCTGAAGGGCAATGGGTCATCGAAACTAAATGCATCAGATGGACAAAATCAAACCAAATTTTCCTCACGTTCAACTTTTTGCCTACTACGGTAAAACGTGACAATTTGGAACAACACCTGAAAGATGGTCTCGCCGTATATGGCAAAATACAATTTTTTAAAATGCAACGCTTCATGCTGATGCCACACCTGTGCACCGGCAAAGTTATTGCAGTTCTGACCCCAACTGAGGAGATCATAAAGGACCTAACCCAGATCCCACACTCCACCTTTATTGATATTGCAGGGCATACCACCCACCCATTCCGGGTGACTGTGGACAGCGCGCCCCCCATTTGCACCCACTGTAACGCATTCAGCCATAAGGCACACGCATGCCCCATCAAGGAGGGCGTCACATTCCAAGAGCACCCCTTGGTGGCCATGGCCAGCGGAGAGGCGCACTACAAACCAACTGCAAGCACCAAGGAGGCCTTCCCGTGGGGAGCACAAGGCTGCTACCTACTGGTAAAGCCTATCTCCCCACAAGAGTGGAAGAAGGCCAAGCAGGCCTGTAGGGCCGCGGCCAAGGAAGTGGCCAAAGCCACCACCGCTATCCCACACTCACTGTGCCAGGAGGACATGGAGACCTTCGCAGCAGAAGCAACTCAGTAATCCATCAACCAATCAGATTGGGAAGCCTATGCTGAGCAGGCCACTCAATTCAAGGATCCAATGGGAGATTTGATCTCACCCAATCGTTGTACCCAAGCTCCAATTGAAACTGACTTGGGACCCATCCCAACCAAAAAAATTTTTTTTTGACCCACTCAACGGTGCACCAAACTCACCTGCACCGCAAAAAATTTGTCCGACGTTGGGAAAACAAAAAGTGAAGGCTAAAGCCAATGTGACTCTTTCTGCAAAAATCAACAAAAACTCCAATAGCGTTGCTGCTAACACCCGCGCTGCTGTGAAAGCCCATGGGGATCTAGATGAGGATGGTGGGCCCAGGTGCCCACCCCCTTGCACTTAAGGTGCGAAGGGGGAAACCTTCACCATAGGGATGTTGAATATCGCCGGACTCAAGGCCTCCCCGTCCCAGGCTTGGAAACTGAGTTTTTTACAACACAATTTACCTGTGGATATCCTGGCCATCAAGGAGCCCACTGTCCATGAGGTTCTGAGGAAGCTTGGATAACAATGCTCCTCCCATCCCTATCCTTTTGGTTGATGCACTGTGGGGTGCTAATTCAGAAAAATAATTTTAAGATTCTTATCCTCAGAAACATTCCTAAATGGCCGAGTGCTTGTTGTCACCTTCTCGTAGGCCAACGTAGCACACGCAATCATCAACATCTATGCCCCAAATGGTGCATGCGAGCATCAGGAATTTTTCTCATTGGTTAAATCCCTCCCGCTACCCCCAGACTCCTTCATAGTCGGCGACATGAACTGTTGGCTAAACACACCAACAGACCAGTGGCCTTCCTCACCCCACGCCCCCCAGGGTCACGTAGAACTACGCGTTCTAAAGGCCACCCTCAGGTTAATGGATGTGCTGCCATGGCATGCCCCACTGCTCAAAAACATGACACGGCCCCATGTCCACAACGGCCGATTTAGGTCCATGACCCACATCAACATTATTCTAATGCCAGCAAAATTCCAACCCGACATCTCCCACTTCAAGACAACAAAATTGGTTTTCTCTGACCATTGACTGGTTTCGCTAACCTACCACCTACCTGTCATGGCTGCTAAGGCCCCACATTGGTACAAAATCTGCCCCCCAAGCTCGGGTCGCCAGGATTTTCCACATGGGTAGAAGAGGCAACTATGGCAAAAAAGTTTGTTACACCATTTTGTGTGGACCCCATTTCCACATGGGCAACTTTCAAAGATGACACCATCCGCCACTCTCGCCATCTCTCCTTCAGACCCTCATGAGCCACATCAGCGGTTATCTCATGCACTCTGGCAGAATTGGCACACTTAGAGTCCAACATTACAGTTATAGGATACAGCTCTGCATGGGGATGGAAGTGGGTGGAGGCAGCTGCCCACCTCAACGCACTCAAAAGACAACACAAACATTGGGTTTGTGTTCAGTACAGGGCCACATGCATCACAAAAGGCGACAAGTGCACCACACATTTCTTTAAAAATTTTGCACCACGCCAGAGCGTGGCCTGCACACAGGTGTGAAGATCAGATAATTCCATTGCGGATACACCAGCTGAAGTGGCAATCAAAAAGCAACAGTATTACTCTGAGCTGTACCGCTCCAACCCAATTCAGCCAGCCGAAGTGGCAGAATTACTCAACTGAGCCCACATCCGCTCCATTTTCTGAAACCCTGAAATAATGAATTTGATTACTCTGAACAAATTATGGACAGCCATTCGTGGTGCACCAAACCGAAAATGCCTAGGCCCAGATGGCATTCCAAATGAATTCTACAAAAAATATTTCAAATATATATCCCCATTGCTGCTCGCCTCACTTAACCAAAGCCAGATGGAAACGCGCCTCCTACCAGGAGGACATGAGGCCTTCACTGTCACACTCTTCAAGAAAGGGGATAAGCTAGACTTAGCCAACTGGCGCCCCATTTCTCTAACAAACAAAGACACCAAAATTTTAACAAAAATCATGGCTAAAACGTTTAGGGACTGTAGCATCTGCCACCATCTCCCCAGAACAATTATGTTTCATCCCCAGAAGGTCGATTTGGGATAACGTGCACTCTGTGGCTAATGTATGTCAGTCCACAGCCTCTGGGGCACTTGTATTCTTAGACCAACAAAAGGCCTATGATAGAGTAAACTGGGAATACCTCAGGGCCTGCCTCCATCAATTCCGCCTACCCCCTCGCTTCATCAACTGAGTAATGCTGCTCACAGAATCGGCAACAATGGCAGTGTGTGGCCCTGGCTTCCTAACGGAAGTAGTCCGCCCTCAAAGGGGCCTACGCCAAGGGGACCCCCTTAACACACTCTTATATAACTTCAGCCTTGACCCACTACTGCGAAATGTGAATGCCCAACTCACTGGGGTCCACGTGCCAGGCCAAGCCCCAGTCAAGATAATGGCGTTTGCAGATGATTGTGTGGTGGGGGTGTCTAATAATCAAGATGCACGCGCTCTTGAAGCTCTCATCCACGAGTATTCCCGGGTAAACGCAGCACTGAACGCTTCCAAAACCGAAATCATCCTCCTTGGTCAGTTTCAGAACTGCTGGACCCCAGCAATTAGTTCCCAACCTGGCCCATCTGCTCGCCCACGTCCTCGCCCTACTAATTCAAAACACACCGCCCCACTGGTGCTCCCCTTCGTGCCACGTCCTACCATAGGACCAGTACGCCATCTGGGCGTGTGGATGGAGGCAGGCGGATATGCGTCAGCAGTAATGGAGTGCCGTATTTTTAGTACCGTGATGAAGCGAATCGCCTCTCTCAGAGCCCACCCTACTTCCCTTACTGGCAGGATTGTTTTAGCCAACTCCATGCTCCTCTCCAAAGTCTGGTTTGGAGCCCATGCCATCCCCTTATCCCCAAGCTTCTACAAATCCTTGTACGCCTTGCTGCAAGGATGGCTTTGGTCAGGCCGCCTTCCATTAGTGCGGTTAGAGGTCATGTTTGGCCCTCAACATCATGGTGGCATGGGCCTGCTTGACTTCAAAGCCCATGCCACCAAGATCCTGGGTACCTGGATTGCGGCCGTCACCACCCCTACACTCCTCTCCCAACAGTGGTCCCACGCAGCCCGCTCCAACTTCTCCCACACCTTGGGCCTCAACAATCCATTGAACCCCCACTCCCTGATGAAATACCTCGCTTCACATACATCAGCCACAGGTCCTCACGGGACTAAAACCCACTACAAACGAATCCTCCTCTCCATGCGGAGCGCTGAGTGGAGAATTCGTATTAGCGGACATATAACCCAAAGAGGCCGCCCCTCTACTCAGCTCACACAAGAGGTACAGGGGCTACCCATCCATGATGGCGTGATCCTCATTCGACCCCATGTCCTATCCAGGGTGGACTACCTGGACATGATGGACATCCCTTACTCCATTGAGACCCAAAATATATCTGGAAATATGTACACCATCCTCTGTTGCAACCTCAAGTCTGCTCCCATGTGTGGCGCTGCCTGAGGTGGGTGTATCGTACAGCTGAGCGCTCTAACGCTTTACACTCATCCTGTGTCGTGTGTGGCCAGTATGGAACGCTGTTTCACCGCCTGGAGAAGTGCCCTACCTCTAAAGTGATATGGCGCGAAGTTCAACGTCTTCTGGGCCAGAATCAAACGCATCCCTTCAGTCTGTCAAGAGATATGTTCGCTCTATCAATGGCATCCCCCCTTCTGCCCTCCCTTCGTGCTTTGGTGGTTGCAATCGCCATGTGGACCATCCACACGATTGTCTTAGATGCCATCGCAGGCTCCACCCCCACCCTCCCAGAAGCGGTACACAGATTGCGGTCCCATTTGGTGGACCACTTTCAAGCATGGATGTTTGGATACCTCCCACCACGTCGCCAACAGCTGGTCTCTTCCTGGTTCCCAGTCTGGTTCATCAAATCAGACCCCTTCCTCCACACGTTCTCAATTGTGGCTATGGCCCCTTCACACGTTTCCTCCCCCTCCCCATAAGTGGCGTTCCCACTGGCAACAAGAGATAGCATCGCTTCTCTGGGGTGCCTCCCCTGGTACTAAGTTTTGTCTCTTCTGAATCATATTCGGAAGTGTCCGTCCCATGGTCGGCCTTCCCCACAATAAATTTAAAATTTAGAATTTAAAATTTAAAACACAATCAGTGCAATGATGCGATTCAAATGCCAGGCAAAATACCTGGGACTTACCTCCGCACCGTTGAGAATAGGCTCAATGTCTCTTTTCCAGCAATGCTACCGCTTTCTGACTTTGACAACGCCCTTCCCAAGATTGGGCCTCAAACTACTAAAACAAAAAAAATCTAAAATGCCCAGTTTGACTCTCAGATTTGGACGCTAATCCCAATGAAGACAAGATTCAAGAAAAAGCAGAGCTCAATAACTCTTTTCCAGAAATGCTACCACCTTCTGATTTTGATGGAGCCCCTCCCAAGATTGGGCCAAATATTAAGAAAATAACTAATTTAGCTGAACCAGTTTGACTCTCCAATTGGGATAGCGCCAATCCCAACAAAGATGAGAGTCAAGAAAAAGTGAAGCTTAAAGACTCCTTTCTGGCAATGCTATTGCTTCCTGATTTTGATGGCACCCCTCCCAAGATTAGCCAAATTTAATTAAAATAAATAATTTAGATGACCTGGTTTGACTCTTTAATTGGTATAGCACCAGTCCCAACAAAGATGAGAGTCCTGAAGAAGAAAAGCCCAAGAAACCAGCAGATGTCACCTATACTACAGTTGCCAACCTTATGGCCCACTTTGCAGTTTCCTCTCAGACCTTGTTGCATGGTTCGCTTTTGGTTGGGAGTGGGATTTGATCACCCCAATCCCAAGACAAACCTTCAGGGGGACATGCCCTACCATCGCCAGGCCATCCTCCAAGCTCATGGGGTCACTCAACCATGCTACCCACTGTCGATGACCTTTTCCCTGAGCCTTACCTGAATCTGCTGGCGGATAAGGTGATCGCCAGATGCCAGGTTCAAATGGCAACCAAAATGAACAGAAAAATTGAGGAGGCTGAAGCCCGCATGGCTGAGATGGCGCAGGAGATGTACAAATGGATGGATCATATGGAGGCGGAGTTAACTGACCAGAAAACCAAAATGGAAGCTCGAAGCCAGCCACTACAAAAACCAAAATGCTCAGATAGCAGCAGATCGCAGATCAAGGAGCTTGAAGACACCTTTCCCAAAGAATGATCTGAATTTAATATGAGGGCTCTAGCCAATGAATTTGTCTGGCTTCAAACCCTATTCACACCTGAGACCTCTGAGTCAACTATAAGGGCCTTAGCCAATGTTTTTGTCCAGCTTCAAACCCTAACCACAACAGGCACTATCACTGACCTGGTCTGCATTTCGCCTGAGGCTCCGTACACCCCCAAACTTGAGTGCTCTGACCTTCAGGCCACAACTTGCTCCTCTAGGCCAAGGCTTGGAGGGGGCTCTGTCAGGATTTTCCCTGGGTTAGGTGTAAGCCTTGTCCAGGGGAAGGATTGACATCCCCTTCAAGGGGTGTTAATCCTAAACGGATATTTAGATTCAAAAATAAGATTCAAATCTACAAGTATATTGATTTTGGGGCTTGGTATGAGTTACCCCAAATTCGAGGAAATGGTACATTCCCTTTCCTTAGGACATGTGACCTGGGATATCACCTGACCTGGTCACGAGGGTGGCTTGATCCAAGTAAGGGTCGTAATAGTGGGCAATCCAGAAGGACAGGAGAAACCCTTCTTGGATGGGGCCACAACAATTCTTGTGCCACGTGTCCTTAAATACCCTATAAATATCCCCAATTATTATTCTAATAAAGTACTTCTGTTCATAAAATCTATTTTATCTTATATCTTTAAGTTTAATTTACTCAAAAGAATGGAGTCTCATCCATTGTCACGTCAGGAGCCGCCCCTGTCCTCTTGGCTGACGCAAGCCCCTTGCAGTCAGCCTACTTGTTGGGTTCCCCAGTGTTAGCACCACCGAGCGTATCTTGGGGAAACCTGACACTCCTGCTCAGGAGAACGAATATCCATAGTATCAATATGAGTGGAACAATAACTCATTAAATCTAATCCGCCATGATTATAGAAAAACCAATATGCTAATTTGGCAGTCACTACTTGGGGGATACTGTTGAGATTAAACCCAACAAAACGATTGTTGCCTTTCAGTACTAAGTGCATGTCCAAATGAGTTGGGAGTATGGCCCAAAACCAAATCTAGAAGGGCGGATCAATCCATCATTTAATCTAATCTGCTACAATTACAAAGAAAACAGGAACGTCAATTTGGCAGAGGCCACTTGAGGTGAAACCACTTGGATCAAACCTGACAACAATTGTCACCCCACATTATTAGGCGCATATCCTAATGAATCAGAAGCATGACCCATATGCTAATCTTAGATGGGTGGAACAGTCCCCTCCCACAGACATAGGCAGTCTAACTCATTGTGCATAATTTGGTCAAGATTACTGCCAGCGCTCAGCTTAGTGGTTGGGGTGGGAATGATGTTCATAAGTTTAATACTTTCTGCATTTATCCCCGAGTGGTTCTAATTTGCATATCATCAGAATGGTGATGCCTTGTGGACTTTGGATCCTATCATGGGTATTGAAGCATACCCAATGGTTGTCAAGTCTTTACTTGGCAAGTTAGTTGTCTGACATATTAACTCAGCCAATTAACACTGCTTTCATGTCATGGGCTCAAAATCTTCTGAACCTGGTCTCTTTAACAGCTAAATAGAGCTATATGGACTTATGCGCGCCCTCCTGACCTTCTGGTCATGGGTGGAGCTAATTAAGGCCTTCAAACAAGTACTGCTCATTCAAGCAGCGCAACCAATTATCTCCCACTCAAGTGCCCAATCGTGAAACTTAGTGGTGATAGGGACCGCCTCATGCCCTTTGGACAAAGTGGCTCACCAGTTTCTTTGAGTTCAGGCAGAGCTCAAATTGCAAGCAGCTTTAATTGGGACCATTGAAGCTTCTGAGGGCCAACAATGCTTAACCTATTGGACGCCTCTTAAGGCAAGGTAAAATTGGCCCACACCCTGTTGTACCAAAATTCGCATCTGGAAGAGTTACCTCCCTCACTTTTCATGATTGTTTTGCCTATGGTGGCTACTCCGGCTTTATGGCTGCAGCTCCTGTTCCAATTATTTCAATAAAGAGGTTTGACCATGAATTTGAGAACCATATTAAGGACTTTCATTAAATTGCAGAGCCCCTAAAACTTCCAGAGGATATTTTCATTGATTCACTCCGAGCTTTTTTAACAAAGAAGTTGAATTTCACATGCCATAATACAATGAGCCCAAACTTTATAAGGGCGCACGAACTAGCCCAGAAGATTGCGGCCCGCCCTGTAATCTGACCTACAAAGAATTATCCACCCTAAAGTTACACGTCTGGTACACCAGATTAACCTCATCCACCCACAAGGATGAAGTACTCATAATATATAACAATGAGGGACAATTGAGTAACATAATGGATATGGAATAAGGTCCAGTAACGGACAATGCAGCTGAACCAGTCCAGCAAAAATTGATTATCAAGACATCTCCTCTTGTGCTTGAAGGGTTTTTCTCTCACTCCGTGAATCCCTCCAATGGTTTGGTAAAGTGAGGCATGCTGTATTGAGGCACACAACACGACCAGTCTATTCTCCCATCACATGAATCATTCAACCCACATACAGAGGTCCGATAGTATTAGTAATTCAGGACAACCCACACAAACCTAGACTCATGAACTTGGTCAGTGATGCATCTGACAGAGCCCCAGGTACCATATTCATACCAGTAAATCCAAAGGCCCCTTCACTGTTCCCCTACCAGGTGGAAACTATTAACAAGTTGAAAATCATTGTCATAATCCCATAATTGAAGATCTCAACCGCGTATGTCCACTGATGGAGTTATCACGCCCACATCAACCCCGCTCCCATATGCTCCGGTGGCAGCAATGCATTCCCAATTTCTTAACAAATACAGATTTTACCATGATTACACCACCGCCACAGGAGTAGGTGCCTTTAACATCTTTGATAAATTCAATCATGCTTATTTCTTATACGTTGTGGACAAATCAGATAGTTCCAGACAGGCAGTGATGAATGCATTAATTGATATTGGTGCGTTTGTAAAATTTATTGATCTTAAAATGGTTAGGCGTTTACCAGGTGGTTACAGGGGATGCGCATCATGGGGCATCCAAGGTACCAAAGGACATCCTGCCTCTATGCATTCTGTTACACTTCTCAGCCCAGGTATCAGTTCCATGCCAATTTCTTGGTGATTCTGGACCTACTCTACTCCATGTTCCTGGGAATAGAATGATGGAAATGACAGGCAATTACCATTAACTTTAAGCGAAATATACTCTCTTTTTCACCATACTATCTTTCTGCCAAAATTTCCCCTGCTCCCCAATTTGGCAAAAAAACGCTCTGGCGGTCATGAAAGAATACTCCAACTTGAGTGTAGTGGCTGATCTACCAACGATAACCTCAATATTGGAACCTTTAAAAAGAATATTTTGACGTGGATAAGGTGACTCATTTGCCACCTCACTCCAAGTTTAACACTGAATTCCGCTTAAAGGTTAACCTCAAAAAATCAATTGTCCACTATACCTGTACACTGCCGATGAGGATCAGGTATTAAAAATTTGGATCAATGAAATATGGCCAAAGGATGGCAAATAAAGAAAACCTCGCTGGTGTTGTCCCCTGTGGTGTTCACTGAAGCCTAATGACACCTTGCAATATTGTGTTGATTATGGCCACTAATTAAATGTCCTAGTACTAGAACTATACCCTTCTCACTGGAGGCTGTGATCTCCCAAGCAATCACCAAATCTAGATTTCTTTCAAAATTAGATCTATTCAACGCCTTCCACCAAGTCTGAGTAAAGGAGGGCCAAGGGTGGCTGACAGCATCCCACACATGCCATAGCATATCGGTTTAAAGTCATTTCGTTCAGGTTGATAGCGCTCCTGCTGTTTTCCAGAGGGTTATCACCGAGCGTTAGGTGACCTGCACTTTACATGCGCAGTGGCATATATTGATGACATTGTTGGGGATTCAACTACAATGATAAAAATTACTCAAAATCATGATTTGATCTCAGTCTAATGAGATAGTAAAATCACGTTGGAGATATCCGATTATTGGATAGACTGAATAACAACCCCTCAGAGTTATCAACCTCCTCTGAAGGATGATGCTAAGCTATCTGATGAGGAAAAGCATCATACCAGAAGGTCGGTCTCATCTAATAAGAGTCTTATCAGATCTGACCATCAAAAGTATGGCATTAATAATCAGAAATATTGGTCATCTAATAGGAAAGCTCTTACCTCAGGTGTGGCCCTAAAGTCCTCATGAAGAACTACTAAATCTACCCCTATAAACATCCTTCATTTCTAAAGAATAAAGTACCTCTAATTTTGTCTCGCATAGATTAATTTTTGTCTATTTTTTTAGTACTAGATGGTCTAATTTTTGTCTATCCATACAGGATTCTGTATTTGTGATTGGTTATCAATTATAGCAACAGAACTAATAACTTCATTGCACTTGTGTCTATCTTTGCTAGAGCCATGGAACCAATAATTTCATAGCATTTGTAGCACCTGCTTATTGTATTTTCTATCAAATTCTAATACTGGTGCTTTCTTCCAGGTCTGCTACTGAGGCTTTTTTGGTAAATCATACTTTCAAAACGATGAATATGTCTAGTGAGAAAGCCCCTCTTCTGAGGAATCAATGAATATCACCCAATGGGTACACTCCAACAGGCAAGGAATGCCTTTCACTAATAAATAATCTGCAATTTTGAGCTTTTATGGACCTGGCCATTGAGAGCCCTAACCAAAATAATTATCAGATTCAAGCTGCAGACGTAAAAGAAACGATCAAAGGCTTGTGAGGGGGCTATCCAGCCTGGTGCCCATCCTAATCAAAACCGAGCATCTAAAGTTGCTAATAATATGAACTTATACAACAGAGCTGTGTTACAACATAATGAAGTTGGTTTGGCTAGAACTGAGCAATACCTTAGGCATTACGTACATCCCGCTATTCATCATGTACTCCAGATTTTGGGGTTGCACCATCTAAAGATCCAACACCAGTTGACTCTGGTGCAACAATTTCATTCTCAGTTCTCCTCATTTTATGAGATGGCTTCTAACTTTGGTCGAGATAATTGGGAATCCATGCTTGAAAATAAAAGAAATCCACAGTTTACATAACCAGTTGGTGAGAATTGATAATGGAGTTGTGGGGTACATCGGCCAAGAAGTATCCCAAATGGGTAGTGATGTCACTAATCCTATTACCAGGAAACAATACCCTTGAGGATGAGATTATGAGACGACTGGGAAGATTGCGGGCCCAACATGAGGAGCGCTTTGTTGAGCTCAATGGGCTACTTCAACAACTTGTCCAAAATAGTGGATACTATCAGAGAAGGTGGACCCAGTCCTGCTGGTCCTCCTGGACCTCCGGGACCACCTAGTTCTCCTTCAGTAATCCTGGGACCTCCTGGTAAACGAGGTCCTGTTGGTCGAAAAGGACCACCTGGGCCTGCAGGTTGCGAAAGTTTGCAAGGACCCCCTGGACCTCCTGGACCCCCTGGCTCCTCGCTCATAAGTTATGATTCTAAATCTTAAAGTCTACTAGTATCAAGAGTACAGGCGTTAGAAACCCAAATCTGAGCCATAGCTCAAGGGTGTTTCTTATAATTAGAAGGCCTTCCGACTGACCTGGACTATTCTTTAACCAACTTATTGGTTGGCGTGGATAATGCTCATTGTCTATGCGATGCTAACCAAACTATGCAAGAAACCCAGTTTGCAATGTTAAACACTTCCATTGAACGGTTAACTGCTAAATGTGGATTACTTGAGAACAAGCAGGAGGAGATGATCAAGGCGATTTCTAACTTGGATAAACTTCCTGCAAATGATCATCTTGCTCAATAGGCTCACAATTTATAAAGGGCCTCAAGCATTTAAGGCAACAATTTGACCAAGTTCCCTCTCAATCTCATATACCATGAATCCAAACCCTCCAAAGCTGATCCAGTCATGGTATTGGGTGTACATATTTTGAGCAATAAACCACTACCTTCAAACCTACCTTAAGGATAAGTTTGAGCCGGGTAAAGGTAGCATCCATTCACTTCTCTTATTCTATGAGAGTGCAATGGATGGGGAAACAGATCAACAGAAAGTATAGCATATTATCTCTTGCTTAAGCTGGTTCACTCTAGAAATCTTGGTTCCTCACCTGAAGGTTTCAATACGTTGGCTCAAGTGAAGACCGCCCTTACTTAAAAAATTTGGGAGTGATCAAATCCTATCTAACCAAAAGCAAGCCTTTATGAGTATCCAAATCAAACGAGGAGAGTCAATTTAAGATTTTGCTAAGAGATTCTATCTTGAAGCCCAGACTCTTGCTACTTGTGATAAGATTATGGTAGATGATGTCATATCAGCTATAATGAGTGCGTTTGCTTCTTGCAATCAGTTGCTACTACATTTAAAATCACTTAAAAGTAATTTCAGATCTATTCTTGACATCAAAGAAGCACTCATGGAGATTCCTAATGGTGTGGTACACCTGACCTCCGCTAATAACCCTCGTTCTTATATCCATGCAATGCCGCCTAGACCCAAACCTAAACCAAAGAAGGAGCTGTGCACTTATTGTGGTCTCTTGGGTCATGTATAATCTCAATGTTGGAAAAAACAAGTAGAGGGGTCGAAAAAAAGAGGAGTCAGCATAGGTCATGAGGCTCACTGTGCTGACCTACCTCCTGTGCCTCAATTGAAACCTTAACACTTCTAAAGGCTGTTATGTGATATCCGCTCCTGGTGAACTTGATATCCCTGATGAATTAGCCAAAAAAGATACTATTTCTGCTTATGCTTCTGTTTCTGCTTCTTCTAATCCAATTCAATCAATTAGTCCCTTGGTGTTTTCAATTCCAAACTTTGGCATTGATATGACCCAGGTGGAAGTCATTGTGCATAAGATGAAAGCTTTGGCTATCATTGATATAGGATCACCCATAAATGTGATCTCATCCAGGCTTATAAATAAAATTATAGTGG
This sequence comes from Massospora cicadina, assembly GCA_022478985.1. Taxonomy (NCBI): domain Eukaryota; kingdom Fungi; phylum Entomophthoromycota; class Entomophthoromycetes; order Entomophthorales; family Entomophthoraceae; genus Massospora; species Massospora cicadina. The sequence goes on from JAKSZP010004375.1 coordinate 75,848, forward strand.
CGACTGACTTAAAATATTCTCAAGACTATGGAACTGCTAGTCCTTCATAAACTAAATCTATAGGAGCTTATACTTCTCTTCCAATGCACTTTGGAAAGTTGGTTGTGTTAGTTTTTGCAGTAGTGTTGGACAACAACTGCTATGACTTACTCTTAGGAACCAAATTTCTCATCAATTTTGATGCGATAATCAGTCTTAAGGACAATTAACTTTCTTTAATTGGGTACCGAGTACCTTTAATATTATAATATGTTCCCAATAGCAAAGGCAAACTAAAGCGACGCGTTTGTTTATTGGAATACCCCACTTCTTTCTCTCAGCTTGAGTACCAAATCTTGGGACCAAGGGCTATACTTCCGCCTCAATCAGCTTGTGCCTTGGAGGGAATGCCTTTATAAACTAACAATCTTATTACCATTCCACTAAAAGCTAAAGTCATAATTGATACTGGAGTACAAGTATTTGTACCCGCTGGTCATGTATTAGAGATTTCTGGTAACCAAAATCCCTCTCATTTGGAGGCTTCAACTTTCCCTGGTATACTTGATCCCGCTTACAATGGGACTGTTTTAATCTTACTAGCTAATCTCACTGCTCGATCTATGTGATTAAATTGCATTAACCCCATTGTCTATTTGTGGCCTACTCCTGTGAGTAAAATTTTATCCATCTTGGGATGTGGAAATTTACGTAAATTTGGGCTGGAAGATCCCCCTATTATTTCTAGAATTGACGTCAAATTTGGGGAATCACTCACTCCAGAACAACAGCAGGAAGATGAGGCTCTGATTGAAGAGTATGCAGATATTTTTGCCAAAGGTCCTGGAGATCTTGGGCTATTCAAAGATGTGAAGCATCAGGTGAAAACTGAGGATTCTCCCCCTATTTGAGCTCAGCCATATCGCAAATCTAAAAGTCAAGGAGGCTCATGTCTCAGTGAAATTGAAACAACTCCTTGATGCGGGGCTACTAACGCCTTCTAAGAGTTCATGGGCTTCTCCACTACTACTCATCCAAAAAAGGATGGGAAAATAGAGCGGTTATGGACTATCGTCAGCTCAATGCTGTTACCCAAAAGTATTTTTATCCTCTACCTTATATTGATAATTCATTGAAACTATTGTCTGGGTCACAATACTTTTCGGCTTTGGACTTTGTGAGTGGTTATTAGCAAATTGACTTGGCTCTTTAAGACCTTCAGAAATGTGCTTTAATCTCTAGTGAGGGGTAATTTGAGCCCATTCATATGCCGCAGGGGCTTTGTAATGCCCATGCTACTTTTCAACGAGCCATGGATGGCTTGTTTGGGTTTTTAAACTTTCTTGTGTTTTGATATACTTAGACAATGTTAATGTGTTCCCTTGCACTTTTAATGAGCATTTGGCTCATTTAAAAGAAGTATTTGGCCAGATGCGTTGCACTTCGCTTAAGCTAAAACCATCCAAGTGTGCTTTTTTAAGACTGAGATGAAATTCTTGGGTCATAAAGTTTATTTCAATGGGCTTTTACCCTTATCTAATAAAATACAAGCTATTTTGGACATGCCTGTTCCTAAAAACTTGCACTATATAAAAGTGTTTTTAGGGATGGTTGGTTATTACTGACAATTCATTCCCCAATTTGCAGAGATTGTGGAGCCTTTAGCTTACCTATTGCACAAGGAAGTCCCTTTTGTATAGGAATAATTGCAGCAGCAAGCTTTCAATTTCTTGCACTAAGCCTTATTTAGTGCACCAATCTTAGCCCAACTTGATTTTTCCAAACCTTTTATTTTATTTACTAACGCCAGTGATATTGCTATTGGAGCCATTCTTCCTCAACATGATACCAACCTGGTTGATCACCCCATCGTGTACTATAGTAAAAACCTTTCTAAAGAAGAATGCAATGATAGCATTACCAATAGAGTTATTCCTCGAAGTCTTGTCCACCATCAAGCATTTCTGCCCTTACCTCTATGGCAAACATTTCACTATCATCACGGATAATGCTTTCTTGAAATGGTTACAACAAATGAAGAATCCTGATGGGCGCTTAGTTAGATGGGTTTTATAGCTTTAGAATTATAAACTTTACAAATCAACATTGCGCTGGAGTTATTCACCAAAATGCTGATGGACTTTCTTGATTGTCTATACTAACATTATTCTCTGCTTAGGATGATCGCATCTGTGACCTGATTGGTAGACCTGAGCTCTGGTACCGTGAATCTAAGGATGTTATAGAGAAGCTACAATCCTTTTCTGAGTATATTCAGGTTAAAGAAGGTTCATTATACATGAAGTTGGGATCTAAGTGGTTGCCCTTTATTCAGCCCTCTGCAAGGATTAATACTATTATGGGGACTCATCAAACTTTAGGGCATGGAGCTGTCCCTAGACCATGCAGTGGTTGAAAATTATTGTTACTGGGATAACATGCTAAAATCTGTACACGATGTGTTGGAGACTTGTCTCACTTGCCAACAACAACGTGGTGGAAATCTGATGTTCCAACCCAAAATTGTGGGACCTTCTAAACCTTTCTCTATTATGAGTATTAATGTGTTGGGTCCCTACTGCCACTTATGGACATCAATATATTATATTAGCTTTCGACCATTTTAAAAAATGGATTGAAGATATCTCAGATTCCACAGACACTACTAAGGCTACTACATCCTTTCTTTTTAAGCAAGTATTCACCAGGCATGGTACCCCAAAATTCCTGTTATCAGATAATGGGACCAATTTCATTTCTCAGGTGGTATCTGAGATTACTAAATTAAAAGGTACAAATCAGTCATTTATGTCCCTATATAGTCTTTCTAATAATGGTGCGTTCAAATGAGCAAATGGTACCCTTGTAGCCATTCTTTGAAAGATGGCTTCTGTTGGGATATTTGCCCATATTCCCAGCCTGCTAGATTACCTGGTATTGCTAGGGGAAAATTCTTCTAAAGCGAAGTGAATTGGAGATTGGTTGACCCAAATTTTGGAGGAATTACGTTTGGGGGATTTCAGGATATATGTCTGGTCATATCCATTGGGGATCAATCCGGATAAATACCTAATATCTCATTGGGTGGAGCGGTTGAAAAAATAGGGGCATCTGATAGTGAATAACTATCAGGTGTACTGATTGGGATTGGTTAGGTTTCATCACTGACTGATTGGGAATGTTTAATGAGTTGCAAGGCGAGTGATGCCATCTGCAACTAACAAATTTGATTGGTTGGTGAAGTGACCTGCCATAATGGGTAAAAAGTCCCATTACCTAAGCAGTTCGTTAGCCAATTATGGTTGATTCGCTTAGATCAAGAGGAAAATGTTAGGGACACATTTC
>JAKSZP010004376.1:0-79030 GCA_022478985.1 Massospora cicadina
CCAAACAATTTGCCAGTTAGGTCAAATTTGTGGGTCCTGACCCCATCCTGTCACTACCCAACTGACCACTATTTTATCAGTTATATGGCACTGAGAAAATTTTTAGTCAATTTTCTTACTTTCCTTTCCAAATAAATTTTTGCCAAAAAAAATCAAATTTTCTTTATTTTCCGTTCTAACTGCATCCCAGATGGCATTTTCCTGGTGGTCCATCACCCTGCACTCCATGTGGGCTTTGCCAATTCTTTTGGTCACCATGGCTCCCTCTATCACCAATTGGGCCCAGCGAGTCTGACACTTTTGGTTTCACAACCCCGCTCTTATAAATTTCTGACAACAATATATGGGGATCTTATGGCCCTATGTACAACAGTGGAAAGAGAGAATCCATCTCCCTATTGCCTCCAATGAGTTGGCCTCTCAAGCCAAGAATCTCATCGAGACTATCCCAGTAATCCCACCTCATGCAGTTAGAACCACTGAGTTGATAATGGGTTCAGTGTGGTTTGTTGTTGGGATACTCCTTACCCTGTTGTTACACCACCACTTTGTGGTATCATATTTCCCAGCTTTATATCAAGTTGTATGGTCAGCAATGCCTCTGGCATTCTGGCTTGCCTTTTGGGTGTTCACGCATCCCAACTGGCAGGCCGGTCTAAACTTCTTCTGCCATTTCCATGACATATTATATATCATTTTATCAGAGTTTTATTTTGATATGGAATCCATAGGTATGTAATGTCTTACTTGCATGGTTTGCAAAAATTGACCGTTATGTTTCAGATGTACTTTTGGCATACCACTATCTCACAAACCGCTCAACCAATCCTAGCAAACCAGGTGTCAGGTGATCAAGTCACTCAGACCCCTTCCACCAATAGTACTGAGAATTGACAACTGACTTCAGTCACCTCTAGGCTTTGTCTGCGTGAGGGTGTTTTTGCGCCAAAAATTTTTAAATTGCTCCACTAAAATTTAAATATCTCGGGAACTACAGATTTGATTGCAAAAATACAAAGTGCATTGTAATCCTCAGAACTAAATCTATCCAATAACACCAATTCCAAGTACCAGAAGCACTCACAGAAAATAATAACAACATTTGAACTCAAAAATTTGAAATGCCTCGACCTAAAAATTGCGATAAAACTTGAACCAAAAATTTCAAACCAAAAACTGGCAAATCCTATGCAGAGCATCAACTAGGCCTATTGTTTGAGGCTAAAATCAAAGAAATCGGCCAAGAACTTAGACAATGGAAACCATTTGAAGATTGACGAAACCCTGTCAGCACCCAAGCAGCCTGCATATCCGATACCTGGGTCATCCGGCGTGCCCCCAAAGTGACTCAGATTGAGCATACGGCTAGCTAGCAAGAAAACAGATGATGAGAACATTAATAACTTGTGCTTCGACAACAAAGGACCCTCGATGCTCTGCACAGAACAGCCCGGTCCAAGTTGTCGCTTCAAAGGAGTTGACGAGGAATTCTCTAAGCACTTTATTAACAATCCGTTCAGCTCAGTGTGTGGGATCTGTGATCGCTTGTGATTCAAGAGTGATCTAAGACTGTGCATACCATCATACATAAGTCTCTTGGCCATAGTGTTCGGAGCGGACAAGTACTCAAGTGCAAGTAATATGGAAGGCGTGTGTTTTACGTGTGTTGCAAATCTCAAACAAGGCAAAGTACCGCCACTGTGCAAATCATATGGCTTCCGATATCCACCAATCCCACCAAACTTGCCGCCTCTGAATCCCATTGAAGAGAGACTTATATGCCCGCGGTTACCGTTCATGCAGATTCGTCGGCTCCGCTATGTAGACGGTATGTATGGGATCGTGGGCCAAGTCACAAATGTGCCAGTGAAGGTAGACAACATGGTTAACGTGCTGCCTCGCACTCTCAAAGATGATTACGCCATCAACGTTAACATCAAGAGGCAGATAATTTAACCAACCCTTTATTCCTTCCCAAAGCACAAGTCTGCCCATGATTCCATGTCTACCAGTAGTCCCACGACTACCAGGTTTATTTTTTTTCAAATGGGGAATCCTTGGGAGTAGCCCTTAGGGATGATCCCTTTACATACACCTAGTAAACAAGTATATCCTTTTCACTTGTTATTTTTTATCTTTGACTCGACTCTGTGGCTGGAGCCTTGCATCTACTTTAAGGTCATATTGGTTGTCTTGTGTTAGCAATGGTATCAGGAACCATTGATGCTACAGGTAGTTTACTGTATGCACTCTGATTAGTGAAATAAACCATCTAGCAGTTGACTTCTAAAATAAAAAGTTACTCAAGGCAGCATGAAAATGTAATTAAATGAGCTATTAATTCTTTATAATCCAATAACCGATGCCAGATGAGTCTGGTGCCTTCTAGTGTTAAGTGCTTTAATTTAAAACTTTTGAACAACTTTAGAACTTTATCTAGTACATTAAGTATTTACCATTAACTCGAATCATTGCTATTTTTGATTTAGGTTATTTATTTGTAAGAAAGCACAGAGTATAAATTCTTTCTAGGATTATGAATAAGACTTATATTATGTATTTTTATCAATCGATTATAAAGGGAATATGTAAAATCTCTCGAATGAACAGAATATATTTGATTCCAAAATTTAGTAAGCTGAGTAACAGTAATTATTTTATAATTATAAAAGGTCGGCGTCACCCGGAGGTAGTGCAATACCAGGGACACCTGTGAGACCAAGCCGAGCAAGCCCGGTGGTTGATCTCGAGTTCCAAAGATAAGATTAATAACGATTGAAGTCGATAGACTTCATTCCAGTTATTAAACTGAAAAGAACAGATACTACACTTGATCTTAGCCAATAGGCTTGAGAGGATTGTGCTATTCTTGAAAAAAGTGCTTAGTATATATTGATTGGTTGAATTTAAATTTGCATAAAGATTGTGGGAATGTCAGCATTAAATAATATTCTAAAGGATCAAAGGTTAACATCGTAAGCCACTTTATTGTTCGATATTTTTTTTAAAATAATCATTTAACCGAATAATATACTGGATCATTATGGTTTCATAATATCTAGTTGGGATCATTTATTACTTATTTTAATTTATCCATAAATTACGGGCATTTAAGCTCACAGTATTTTGTTCTTCAATTTGCAATTGAAATATGTAGTAGGTATATACAAATCAAGCATCTTTGGAATACATCTAAAGTTAAATTCAAAAGTATAAGGAGTAAAATAGTATCAATAACAGGGGGTGGAAGGCGAGTCGGTAGGGCATTTGGCTACCAACCTGAAGGTTGCGGGTTCGATTCCCGCCCTTCGCACATCGATCGGGGTGCCAGCCGAAGGAAACTATTGGCGGTTAGTAGGTATAATAACACGAAAACCTTACCTATGACGTAACCAGAAAAATCCGAGTCCCGATCCGAGGTGAAAAAACTGTCTACGACAGAGTTGACCCTGCTCAGGTTTCATGTCGATACTTTCTTTCTCTATTTCGGTAATGTCCGTCCCCCGGTCGGCTTGCCTCGAATAAATAAAATAAAATAGTATCAATAACAGTTTGCTTGAAGATATGTTTTATCTCGTAATTTATTATATTAAAGCCAAAAGAGTTTAAAAAACTAGGAGGTACCCATAGCAGGGGAGGATACCCAAGTGGTAGAGTAGAGACCTCTACCGCTGCCTCCCCGAGTTCGATTCCAGTACTGGAACTTTGGGTAGGGGACAATTATGACTGTGTTGGCATTGTGCACCAATGTCCCAAACTGAGATAGCGAATAGCAAAGGTGGTCCATGGAGTTCCTGGCCTATCATACACCATGCATGGAGGTTTTCCAGATTTTATCCTCCTTTCCTATTCGTTCGATTTCCCTTAATCAGTGTGGTATCATCCCCAGGTTGGCCCACCTTGAATAAAATAATAGGAGGTATCCATAGCTTTGCACATAAATATTTGTATATGATTAATATAATAACTGTCAAGTTAGAAAATTACTAATAGTATATCTATTTTAAAATCATTATTATATTATAAGTTATGAATATCCAAAAAAAGTATAAAGCAATAGATTATCATTCATATTTCCTCAATATATAAAATCAAAATTTGATAGTTTAATATATATTTACTAATGGGACTATCTGGTACTAAAAAAAATATATATTTACTAATATGCAGTGATATAATTAGATAAAATACTTATTATATATAATATACAGATAGTGTGTAATAAGATATAATATCAGACAAATTAATTCTTGTGTGCTAATTATTTCTTATAATTTTTGGTAGAATTATTATATATAAAAACCTATCATAGTCCAGAATACCCAGTTTATAAATCTATATTAGTGCCTTGTTTAAACTGGATCTTTTTTATCCTTCTGTTATAAGAGTAAGTAAAGAGCTTATTACTTCTTATATAAGAATATACTATATAGTTACCATAAGAAAATCAATAAGCACTTAAATATATACTAGCTATATATAAAGTTTGCCCTTGTGACTTATTGATAGCCATTGCAAAGTTTAAAAATTAATAAAAAAGTTATATATTAGAATAGAAAGTTATTTAGTATGATTAGTATTCTTGGAATAAATCTGTTTTTCTCTTTAAGTACAGCATATTAAAATATTTTCTTTGATCATATATTTATAACCTAACTCTTAATCATATTCTATTATATGACTGTGGTAGCTTTATATTTCTTATGTGTATATTTGAACACCTAGGTTTAATTTAATGAGTGAGCCATTTATCCTGATACACATAAAGTTTTTTACACAGTTAAATGATATACTACAACCTCTTTGTTTTAAACTGTATTAATGAATTTATTTGTTTAGTCTACTAAAAATGTTTGCAATATATAGCTATTTATATTATTTACTTGTTTCTTGTACCAGTATTACATGCTTATATAATAAAATATCATTGTACAACTTTATTGACTCAATACATAAAACCTTTTTCAATCAACTCTTCCAGTGAAAAAACTTTACAATATAATATTGACTATGAATATATTGTACCATATGTTTCTGATAACTTACCATCTCCTAGGTTTTATATTATTAGTATAAAATTTGTGAACATTAGCATCACCTTAAGTTGGACTCTCTTGCTTATTGTGAGTGATACTTCTTATACAGTATGACTTATATAATTGTTTGCAGCAATCATCCACTTCATCAGCTCTGGTATTTTATTTAACTATAGGCAATGGCTGTCTAAATTCTGAAAAGGTGAAAATCTAAAACACACTTAAATCTATTGTCATTATGCAAATCTTATAGATTTCTATTGGAAGCTTCTACTGGTTAGATATAAATATTTTACTAGAAATATACTAAATAAAGAGTTACCACAATAATCATCTTATTATAAAGTTTCCATTCTAAGTATCTTATAAACTACTTGAGAAGGGTAGCCTAGGATGAATCTTATCTAAAATGATGTTTTAACTCATCATAATGATAGTTTAGATATGATATAAATTTTGTAAAGGTGGAAATACCAGCTACATACCATCTTATTTGAAAGATACCATATATTGACATAACTATTTATAAGTTATGGTTCAATGTAAATTGCCTTTAACTTAGAAAAATAAAATATCTAATATTTTATATTATATTGAATTTTGATTAGAAACAATTGGAGTTTTAAGACTTCAAATCTCATTTCTGGCAAGTATTACAGAAATTTAATAAGGTTCACATCACATTGTTTTTACCCAATTATCATATGTGTTTGGGGATGCAGATGGTCTAAAGAGTTAATACATTAACTCTATTTATTAACCCAAACTATCAGCTCATTTTACTATATGTGAAAATTAGTGTTCATCTTGAGCATGATTTTGCATTAAACTAGTTTGTATTTAAACCCTTCCTTCTAAAAGGGGAGGTTGGATATTTTAAAGAAATCTTAACATTTAGCTATGCTCAACATTGCAGTCTACAACCAGTGGTTGATCAACCAGGGTGATTTAATAGTTAGTTAAATTGAGTTTTCTGCAATAACTTTAATTCTTTTTGACCAATTGTTATCAAATAAATTGGAAACCCTTCTGTTAAGTCCTGCTATGAATGTAAAAAGTTTCATTAAGGTTAGTTATTAGTTTCTGAGTTTACTAAAGACAAATGTTGACCCCTAAAAGATTTATTATATATATGATATTAGTCTTATAAAATTTATATGTGTTTTATTATAAATCATTCAAGATTTTCAATGTGTTACTCATTATCTCATGTCAACTATCTTAGGTAGTGTAAGTTGCTTTATTAAAGTAACTTTCATTGAGCCTACTATGATAAAAACAACAGCATTAGTAAAGCTTGCTATACAATTCACCTGATGCCATTCTACTTACAGACAAGCAATGTTTCAGGAGAAAGATTAGTATAAAAGATATCAGTTCTCATGGTTATAATCTCAACTTCAATATATATTACATATAAGTTTTTAAGCAGTAATTTAATTGATTAACGCTAAAGATCTTAGTCAATGCTTTTCTAAAGAACAATTCACAATATAAAATTACATAAAACACTACTAATCACAGACACAATGTCTATTGATATTAGAAGCTTCATATCACACTGACAAAAAGTTGATACTACATTGCTTAAAACAACTATTATATGACTTAAAACCCTCAGAGATATCATAGTTTACATACTAACATATAAAAGTAATATCTATTAGGTCAACAAAAATTAGTAATATATTTCTAGATCATAAAAAAGTGTAATAATATAGTTTTTGGAATAAAGTAAAAGATATACTTATATAAAACAAAAATGTTCATAACTTTTATATATAAATCAGGCTTACATTTTTACCAAAACTTTCATTAGTGGCTCTTTAGACCTTGTGATTGGACTGTCTCACAATAATGAGTACCCTTCCTAAACACAATTAAAGTTTGAAAGCCCCAGTATATTGCCTTAATGAAAAGTGGTAAAATATTTTGGTAGTGCATACAACTACCATCTTGGATGCACAATTATAAACCACACCCTCTGCATATATTTCAAATTGTCATTTGTGCTATTTTAAGGCAGTTAAGAGAAGATAACTACAATAATTAACTTTCTATAAATGACCTATTTTTTTCTAAAGTGAATTGATCACTTTTTGTAAACTTTCAAGTATGTGTTACTCAACTATCCTCTGTAGTGAAAACTGATTCTAAACTTTTAGGTCTAATTTATAGGCTCTGATGTTTGCCCTTTATAGATTATTGATGATAATTGAATGGATTGACAATAGTATGATGACTTTTGTCCTAGTTAAAATTCTCTCAACTAAATTGAGTTTTGTCTCTAACTCTTAACTGGTGCTAATTCTCTTCCTTCTAATACTTGAAGGTACTTCTGAGTTAAAGCAACTTCTACCTTCTTCACAATAGAACTTGATAATGGAACTTAATCTATTATTAGCAGGTTCAGAGGTCCTAAGGGAACTTTTTACTTTGACTATTCTCTCTTAACGCAGGAGCTGATAGAGTAGCCAATAATCACTTAACAAGGGAATCTTTCCCTTCAACTATAATCTCAAGAGCTGGTAAATGACAAATAGATTAGATAATACTTTTCTCTTTCACTCTAATCCCAAAAGTATACAATATAAATTGCATAACTATCTAAATGTTATTTCAAGTTGAATTAATAATTACTGCGTTATTTACTATTAATCACTGGAAATTATAGGGGGAATTTAGCGCCCAACACTTCCAAGGGTGCCCCAACTAGGAAACAGCAGCATTGCTGATGGATTAACCCTCTGGAGCCATCTCAAATGATAATCTTACTCATCCATCTAGTCAGATTTTGCTGCTGACCAGATCATGGTGTCTTTTGGGTTACATCAAAGAATATGTCCATTGCCTTTAATCAACCCCAAAAATTACTCTTATTTGTTTATCAATTTTCTTAGGTTTTGGAAACTTTTTTTACAATAACAGCAAGTCATGTTATCTAGAAGGTTAACTTACAAGTTGCTACCAAAAGTGTCACCAACACTCAGTAACTAATAATATATCCCTTAATCAATTTTTGATAAACTCTAATCAACTCCTACAATATATTTTAATTATCATAATTAAATTGATAATCAAATTACTAATTATTTTTCAGGGATATCTTATAAATCAGTAATAATTTAAAAAATTTAAATCCCAATGGATTATTAAAAGCCATTTAAGAATTTTACCCATCTTAAGTTTCTATATCCTATAAAAAGCTCACATCTGATATGGTAAATCACCCTTAGCAGATAAAGCAGATTTTGTTATAATTGATTAAGCTGGATTATGTGGCATGCTAAAATTCCAACACTTTTATTAACTGAATTTTATAAAAAGAGTTTGCCATAAATTCTCTAATCAAAGTAATAATGGTCTTACAATATGGATGCATGACAACCCAGTGGAAAACTCATAATGTCAGATGAAATTTCATCCTAAAAATTTATATAAGGGATACCCTATGTTCCTTATAAGGGTAATTAAATCTAAGTAATGTACCAAAAAGACTCCATAACAAAACAAATGGCTACAATGGGAGCAACTGCAGGTCTTACTGAGGGTAACCATAAAGATATGGAGGCAAGGAGGATGATCACTCCTCCTGGGTTAGCAATTGCTGGCCTTTGGTATTTTCCCATAGCCCTCTGTTACCTCTTTATAAATGTAAAATTTACTAGTTTCATTTGGTGTTGCTGAATCTAAAAAATGGATATCAGGCTTGCAAATTTAGATTGTATGGTTTGATTTGAACAACTGTTGATCTTTGGTATTGTCTCATGATTGTTGGGGTGTATCAAACTTTTATACAGGCCAGAGATGAAGTTCAAGTGGCAGATTGAATTATTTATTGAAATTGGAGTGTATTGCATCAAAGATATTCTGAATGATCTGATGACTGAGTTATTTTACAGTTCTTGAGGAAGGGCGTTTCTTTTCTACAAATGGCATATAATACTTGCTAGGTTATTGGCCTCATTTTTAAGGATTACACAAACCAGTGATAGGTCATCTGAACAAGTCAAGTGGATAAAAAAGCTTCCACCACACAAGTGATTGCAAGTCTCTTAATTAGCCAGAATGTGATGAACCAGAGGAGGGTTTCCATACTGAATATGGTGATTAAAGCATCCTTCTGTTACAGAAGATTCATAAAACAGATTAGGTTTATAACTCTTGTTGGTCTCTTCTAGCATGTGGTACACAACTGTATTGATGGATTGGAGTGGACAATAGTTAGTCATTGAGCTCATGATTCAGATATTAGCATGTTTGGTGGAATTTTGAAGGGAGAAGTTGTTAGGTACTATACCATCAGAGTCTGTGGAGAGAATTTAGAAAACTTGGCTTTTATTATAAAGTAAACTAAAGAATGAAATCATAGCCAACCCTAGGAGGACAGTTATTTTTGTATTTGGAGGTGGAGGAGGTGATTGGTGGAAGAACTTGTAAGTAGGATAGATGATGCACTCACTTTGTTGCTCTACCTGCGGTCAGAAATTTCAAAGAGCACCCAGATGTTATGGGTTGTCAGAAAGCTTATGTACAAGGTTATAGAATCTCTGACAATAGAACTTTTGGATTTGTAGCAGGGGTGCTTTATTTTGATCCAAATTTGAGAGAATTTGATCAGATTTTGTTTGCTATAACTAGCTTCCAGCAAATCAATTTTGTTGGTCAATTTAAACTAAAATTTTAGGACAAAGTTCCAACTAGATCTTTAACCTATATTCAGTTATCTTGTAATTTGTGACCCAACTAGTTCATTTGATTTGTTAAGACTAAAATAGTTTGAGGATGAATTTCTAGTTCCAGAGGGAGTATGAAAAACAGGGGGGTAAGTAGAGTCTGAGTGTCCTGCTGGCAGCCTCTGAGCTGAAATACCCCATTACAGACTTTCTTGATCTTTTCCATAAGGAAAGAAGCAGGAAAGGTAAGCACCATAGGGGGACTTTTGGGGGCTAGAGAATTGACCCACCGCTCAACAACATGGACCAAGCCACCCAGTTGTACCAAGAGTTCCATAGGTGCTTTGGTAACTTCTTGCAACTGTAAGAGAACTTCCCATGTTCTAACTCAAGATGTTGGGGTTACTGACTTAAAGGTTTAAGTAAAATGTTGTTTAAACTGTTAGTAGATTTGTTAGTGTCTGTCCCCTAGTTGTTTAACTGAACTGATATTTGGTCTGTAGAGGTGAATCAATGTAAAGCTCCTAAAGTTCAGTGCTAATGAGTCCTTTAGTTGGTACTTTATATTTGACTCCCCAACTTTCTGTATCTTATAATTAGTTCACTTCTTAAATAAAGTTGATTCTAGCATTATAACATTTGATGCCTTGATTTATACCTTATTTAATAAGATTATTAAGCGTCATTAGTGAGCTGAGCTAGATAAAACTGTTTTATTATTTTGATGACATTAAATATAGTTGTATAATATCATAATGATATATACAACTCTAAAAAGAACCTTACTTAACTTTTGTAATCAATATAAGACTATATAATAACAAATCTATTTAATTTATGATAGTTCACCATTAATAAATTATATTTTCTACAACATTTATAGATACCAAGAGTAATTTATTAAAGGTATCAATAGATTATAATAATTTCTATCTAGCTTATCTTAAGATAACAAAAGTTCTTGTCTTCTTTATCATGAGTTTTTTATGTAACATTATACATATTATAGGGGGTGGAAGGCGAGTCAGTAAGGGCGTACGGCTACCAACCTGAAGGTTGCGGGTTCGATTCCCGCCCTTCGCACATCGATCGGGGTGCCAGCCAAAGGAAGCCATTGGCGGTTAGTAGGTCTAATAAAACGAAAACCTTACCCATGACGTAACCAGAAAAATTTGAGTCCCGATCCGGAGGTGGAAAAACTTTCTTCGACGGAGTTGACCCTGTTCAGGTTTCATGTCATTTCTTTCGGTAATGCCTGTCCCCTGGTCAGCTTACCTCGGTTAAATAAAATTATACATATTATATGATATCACTATAAAAGCTATCTATCTAGTACAAGTTTGACCAATAAGTTTGATATACTGTTTTTTATAAGCTTTCATTTTATTTAGATATTTTTTGAATTAGCCACAAAACAAAAAGATTATTACCAACTTAAATATATTTAATCATATTATCATAAGATAATTAAATTTTCCAGTGAATGTGCCAATTGTAAGAAATAGCCTTACAGCTTGTTTTTAATTAGTCTATCCACTCATTGATTTATGTGTGTAAAAATGTCTATGTTTATAGTATAGGACATAATTATTAACTATAATATGATTTTATAAAATAATCTTTATATATGTTAGGAGATAAAGAGGATTTTTATAATAAATCAAAATAACAAAGGTGAGGACAATCTAGTACTAAAAAAATAACAAAGGTGAGAATCATAAGTAGCTAGATAACATTGTTATGAAAAATGTAAGCCTTATATTATTTATAAAAATAATAAGGAATTTTTAAAAATTTAAACTAAATTTATAGTTTTTACTGACAAAGCTACATATTACATAAAGCCTAGCGCTCAATTGAGCTTACAGTTGGATAGAGTTTCTATCAGAATCAAGATTTTAATGCCCTTATAGAATCAGTTAAAAGTGTATAAAACAATGCATCATATCAATAAATATTTATCATATGATAAAAGGTTTGTATATCTATTCATTTAGAATTGTATAAAAATATGTATTTTTGTGTTCTTGTATTTTAATGTGGTTTACTCCAAGATTTATCTATAACTGAATATATGACCATAGGAACCAAAGACTACATGGAACACTCCAATGTATTAAAAGATATCATGCATAAAGCCACCTCTTTGACAATATAAAACCCATAATAAAGAAGATAATTTTATCTATACTGACTCATTTAATTTCTATAAATTATGACTCTAATATTAATAGAAACTAGGCAATTAATGTGCATGTGCGTTGTCATGAGCTGTTTTCTTTAAAACAAAATAATGTGGATTCAAATGAATTAGCTTTTATTCAATATTTTTTACTTTTTTAGTAGGTCTGAAGTACAAGCTAATGGTTCAATAAAGTGGACAATGATGGCAAAATCAGTATTTTGATGTTTGTCCTTGTAATAATACTGATGATTAAGTGTATATGACTAGGTATCTTTCTTTCTTCTCAAACTCAATTTCAAGCAAATTCCAATATATAAGTTAAAAAAAGTTTATTTTATTTACCGCCATCTGGCCACATATGCTTCCCACTTAATCTCAACAGATCTGCTACCTGCCACCCCAGTGTAGGGCAGAAGTGCTCCGCCCCTAGCATTTTCTGCCCTGTGAGGTAATGTGTTTGAATGGGCTCAAATAGCCCACCAAACTCCCCTGGCCAATTTGTCCCCCCACAGGACTCAGTGCTCCACCTAGCGTGCATCCACTCATCTCGCCCCACCCTCTCACCCTTCCTCAGTCTAACATTTGATTTTGCCTCTGGGTTAACTATGGGCAGTTATTCCCATATGCTGACAAAGCAATTGTTGAGCTTGCCACCACTGCTTTATGCCAGTGGGTTTTATTGATTTCCGCCCTTTTAAGTGCTATTTTTATATAGGCTTCCAGATGAAGGAGGACGCTGCAGCAGCTTCAACACCACTTATTTACAAAAACACTCCTATCCCTACTACCATACTCACCTCCCAGCTGACACCACACTGGTGGTGTTGTTTGCATCCCTCCCTTCCCATCTTCCCCTCAACTTTTGTTTGATCAGCTGATGGCAGGGATTATGGCTTATGGCATTCAGCCCAACTTTGTCTTTTCTGTAACCCTCTGGAGCAGAGCGCCTTGCCACCCCTCATGCAACTGCCAACAGAGTACCACACCACCCTGCCATAGCCCACCAGATCCCCATGCTCATATTGCAGCAGAGCCTGAGCATTTCTTTGGGCTCATGTTGATAATGGTCACCACATTTGTCCCCTCCACTTTGGGCTCAACTATTCAAAAAAATCCTGCCCCCATTCCACTTCCGCTGATACAGCTTTAGAGCCTTATTCAGTGGATTCCAAATGGGGCAGTTTGCTGCCCCTACCACTCAACAATCCCATTCAATGGGCCTGAGTGGGAAATCAGCCCCCACAAAATCAACTACCCACATTAGCCCACCCAACTCTACCTCAGCCAATCATAGTCAGGCTTGGACTACCCTACATACCCAAGCAGACAATTTGCCTCCTACCCACCCAAATTTATCCACTATTCTTGTAAATTAAAATTCATGGACCTATTGACCAAGATTGATGATTCAGGTAACGTTGTCATGAGTGAGGACTCTGGTCAACATATTGGCCAATTTAATTATGATTGGGCCAAATTTTTTAATTTCTGATTTTGATGATACCCCATCCCCCAAACGCTTCACTCCTAAGCTCAATGCTGCTCACTACCAAAGTGACCACCAGCTCACCTTAGCAGTGGTGGCCTCCCCCAATGCCTAAACCTACACAAAGCAGTGTCCCAATCAGTGGCTCAATATCAACTTGGGCTGCCCACACTCTACTTCACCCCTGATTTCCCCAAATCATCCTTCATCAATATCTCAAAGTTGTTTGACAATGCCAAAGTGGCTGTCATGCATGTTGCTAAACTTGTGGAATTTAACCCATACACTAAAATCACCCACCAAAGTATCTCCAATTTTGCCTAGCTCCCTGATGCCTGCATTCAAGCTGAGCATCACTTAATGGAAATTGTTGAAGCAGTCTATAATGCTGATCTTGATGAAGATGTGGAGAACTTTTACTACACTGCCATCCAACCACACTATGCTGATGCTCCGATGCCCTGACTATCCACTTTGGTCCGTTTCTTTGACCAAAATGACATTGTCATGATGGATATGTCCACAAAAAACCTGCCCAACCCCCCCTCACCCTCTGCCATGGTGGGTTAGCGGTTTCTGCCCCCACCTGGTTGAAGATTTTGTTTTGTCTTCCCGTTTGTTCTCTTGATTGGGTTCTTTTGTCTTGTTTTGATTTTTGGTACTGTCCATCCCCTGGTTGGTGTACCTCAAATAAAATTTAAAATTTAAAACTTAAAGCTTAAAATTTAAAATTAAGTGTATGACTAAATATGTTATGATGGATTTAAAACTTATTTATAACATATGTATATGTCACATAAATTTTTTTCACTAAATTTCACTTTATGAGCTATTTAATTTGTAAATTCTAAATAAAACCACTATTATCCCAACTAATGTTCCAACTGATTTCCATGGCTCCACCACCCACTGCTCCAGTATTAGGCAGTAGAAAACTCCTTTTAGCATTTTCTGCCCTGCCAAAAAATACATTAGGACTAGTTTTTCTAGTCCCAATCAAACAAACTGTCAGTATGTCCCGCCAAGGGACTTGATGAAACAACTTGAATGCACCCACATGATCCACCCTACAATCTCTCCCTCCCTCAATCCACCATCCATTTTTTTCTTCATGTTGACTACATGTAGTTATTCCTTTATGCCAAGGCAGTCATTGCGCTGGTAGGATCCACTGACTTCCACCCCTTTAGGGGCTATTTTAATTTTTGTTTTCCCTGAAGAGGAGGATGCTGCAGCAGAAGAAACTAAATTAATTTACAAAAACACTCCTACTCCCAAAAATCAAACTCGCCTTACCCCCAACACTATGGTGGTGGTGAGCTTTGCCAACCTCCACCTCACCTCCAACCACAAAGCTTGTATGAGAAGCTTAGGTTGGGCTCTTTGATTATGTCTTAGACCACATCCTCCTCTTCATTGTTTCTAGCAGTGCTGAGCACCTTGTGGTTCCTTGTGATGCCACTACCATTACCCCTCTAAATGCAGACATTGCCCTGCAAATACCCTGCAGTCCCATGTGGCCACTGCATTGGACCATTTCTTCTGGGAACATGTTGATAACGGATGCCAAATTTTCCCTCTCTGGTTTATATTAGATTATTTTAAAAACCTGTCACTGTACTGCTGCAACTACTTATGACACCAATTCTGAATCCAAAACCCTTCTAACAGAATATACCTGAGGTACCTTGATGCCCCTTCTCCATCCACCTGTTCAATTGTCAGGCCTTCTGGACAAACATCCTTCCTCCATCCTCCCTTACACAGCCTCAGCCATCTGTCCACCACCAGCCAATCAAGATCAGTCTTGGAATCCCATTTTCCAACTCTCCCTCCCATTTGCCCTCCAAATCTCAAAAATATGCATATTCCCCAATCCTATATTATGAAACCCATTGGCCTTATTGAATATAATTTAGGAATCTGGGATCCCATTGAACCAACATATTTAATAATTGAACTGTTTTATAATTGGATTTTGATGCTAAATTCTTTAATTGTTTTTTTTCACCATAAATGAAGACCATCCCATTTTTCTCTGACCATCAGCTCACTTTTGATGGATTTGCCTCGCCAGACTGTCATCCTCTCTGCAAAGCTGCAGTTAAGTCAGTTTCACTGCTTGTATTGGGTCTCCTATCTCCTGATGTCCCGCCTTCCCTTACCACTGTAGGTAAGTGGGCTCTCCTTCAATTCCACAGACAGGCTAACAACGCCATCATGAATGTTGTGGTTTTGCAAAACACATTAAAGCCAAAAACACATGTACAATATTGCCACCTTTGTCAAGCTCCTGGACGCCCACACATAAGCCAAACACAACCTTTCCAACTATTTTGACACCTATGTTAAGATGCATGGTATTTACCCTGGTTTTCCCATAGAAGATATAAAACCCATCTTTCATATGCCCCACACACTTGCTTTCTACCTTAGACCAACCCTTGCTTCAGGCAGATGATGATGTTAATGGAGCACCCCCTGATCCCCCCTCCCCCTCTTCCATGGTTGGCTGGCGGTTTGCCATTGCCACCTGGCTATTTTATTGTTTGGACTCAGTGTTTTTTGCTCAATTGAGCGTTCTGGCCCATTTATTATTATTTTTCTTTCAACAAAGTTCATATCCTGATCAGCTTACCTCAAATGAGCATTTTATATCACTGAAAGAAATTTTACTTAGAAGCAAACAATTACAAAGTTCTCTTGCAGTACTAGAGCTATGATGCTAAGGTAAGGTAAAATTAAATAGACTGTTATCATAATTTTTAGGACATGCACTATATGGTAAAGTATAGTAAATTTGATTTAACACACTCACAATAAATGAATGAATAAATAAATAAATAAATAGCAATATTCTTGCTTTTGGTTTGCAGTGAACTATATGGCTTAGTTCATTTAATCATATGTTTTAAAGTAAAACCTCAAAATATGTAGTCTTTTATTATAAATCTATATACAACATTTGATACACTTTGAGAAGCCTCTACTTAGCTCAAGAATATAATTTAGAATAATATACATATATATATATCTCTATCAATATCTATAATTTATTTTATGATAATACTATACATTACCATAAATTATTACCTAAAGTTAGGTTTGTGCTAATATAAATATTTTACTTAAAAGTGTCATTTAGTAAAAAAAATCATGAAAGGACATATATGATTTAACCTCTTACCACAAAAAATCTTAATTAAGTTACTAAGTACTAAAATATATTTTGTTTCTAATTGTAAAACTACATGTTTTCAATAAAGGTTCTCAGGACAGAATAATATTATACATATATTTAATAATAAGAAAATTTTTGCATAAAAATGTTTTTTTCAAGTAAATAGTCAACTATATAATAGATGACAAGTCACATTTTCTCATCTTCAAGTAACCCAAATCTAAGCATATAGAAGCATCAGTTTTTCATATAAATCATTAGTCAGTGTTAATGGTACTTTGCACTTAAAAAATTTAAGTGTTTAAGCTTAACGTCAAACTAATATCTTTGCTCATATAAAATTAAATATTAGAATTTTCTTATTGTCTTGCTTCATATAATTCAAGGGTACTATGTTTAAAAAACGTCTAAAATGGGCTAAGTTTTTAATTTCCTAAAACGTCATACACAAAGGAGAAATACATATCTTAAATGATGAACAATGTATAGAAGTACTCAACGCAGTAAAAAGTCAAAAAAACCTGTTATTTTTTAAGTGATTTGCTTGTATTTTTTTGTTAAATATAAAAGTATTTATTGAACAAGGGTTAAAGAGTTAAATATAACATCTTTGGGAGGTTGTGATTTACAATATATAAATTAAATGGTGCATATTTATCATTATTTACATAAAGCAGATTCAGTTTGACTTTATGAATAATATTTATGGAAGAAATTAATATGATTAGTGCATATTATGATTCTATTTTAATTGTTATATTCATTTTTAGTATATAAATTTTTACAGAAATAAATTACCTTGTAATTCATAGTATTTACATACACATATACAGAATAGCTTTCCACTAGTTGAAAGTCAATGACTTGTGTTATTTATGTTTCCATGTTATAGAAATCTATGTAATCTATACAGCTCATATAATGTATGTACAGATTTCACCAATATATTAAGATAAGCTTTTAAAAGATATAACAGCTTTCACTATTAGAATTACAAAAGAAAGGCAATAGATATATAGTATCATATGGCAAAGGAATGCTTTGTTTTAAAATAAAAAAGGGTTGTTTTTATATGTTATCTAGCTTTATATAATTATACTATCTTTATTCTAATGTCTTTGTCCCACAAAATTCTTTTTTTAGACTAGCAAAAAATCTTGAAGATTGCATCTTTGTTTGTGTTAAATCTTATTGTTTTTAGAATTATTTGAACTTGACCCAAAATCAGAAGGCAGGACTTCAAATTATACCAAATTAGACAACATAGTTTTGACTTTAGTAAAAAAGTATACCATTATATGATAAAAAAATAAAAAATTACTTTGCTAAAATATAAGCTAGTGCTATTTATAGTACTAAAGAAATACCCTAGACAAAGGCTAATTAAATATCAAGGTTTATAAATAACTAGATAAATAAATAAAAAATAGAAAAAAAGTAGATCATTATAAACAGGAATAATACAAGTCAGGAGGTAAGCTCACTAAATCTATAAATGGATCACTAGATCAATTAAGATCTTTAATTGCTTTATTAGTTTATAATCTCAGCTTACTTATTGGGATTCATCTGTTGCTTCATAATAATATAAATAGACCTAACGTAAATAGGTCCAATGCTATAATTAAATAAAATGTAGAAGATTTTTGAAATTAAGTAAACAAACATTAAGTCAAGGCTTCACCCTTAATAGAGAAAGTACTGACATCATTAAAGAGTTTTAAAATTAGTTTATTTCTTCCTCCTTGGGTTACACACACTATATGATTTACAAAAATTATGATCTAAGTTTGACTGCATTTTGCACTTATAAATGAGAAGATTGAAGTACTAAGATTACTCAATGGAACATGTTGCTGCATAGCTACTTAGTGACAATTTCTGTAGTGCCATGATACTATATCATTTGATGCAAAAATCCTATCAAATTAAGCCTCATTGGCTTGAAATTCACATAATCTAAAATATAAAGAAACAATGCCCTTTCTCAATTTTATCTTTTAGCATGATTAGATTATGCATGATGTAAAAATTTTAATAATTATACTCATCTAAGAATTATTTTTGACAAAAAATTACTTCAGAACTGTGATCTCACTAGTAAAATCATGGGGCTACACTTTTGCTATTAAAAGCGCTGATTATGCACCAGATGGTAAAGAATAAAAAATCATAACCTTACACTAAACCACTGTTAAACTTTACCCTTTATTGGAATGTTATTGTGAAGGCCAACCCTCCAAAGATGAATCTAGGATGCTTGCATGCCACTTGGCAGGTGGCTTTAGTGAAAAGCTAAGTGTGGCCAACATTAGGGTTCTCAACTTTTTATAAAAGGCACACAGACCATACACTAGGCCATAAAAAAGTAACTATAGAAGTTCTTTTTTTGTTCTCAAAGTAGCCATATAGTCTTGTCAGACCAAAGAATTAATAATAGCAAACAGATTATAAGGGAAGATACTTGAGACAAGTAAAAATCCTGGAGTAATCAGTATAAGCTATGCATGCTCATACTACTCGCCTATTAGGATAAAGGGACAGATTTGCATCCAGTTCTTGGGCACAAGGGAATGCAACAATGGGACTTTTGATACATGAGCAAACAGAATATCAGTAAAGATCAACAATCTTTAGATACTACAAAAGCTTTTTAAAAATTTTATCTTCCTGATAAACATTGAAACCCAATAATTTGGGCTTTTATCTAGATCAACTATATTGCTCAGATTGCAAAATTTTAGCTTGCTGTTACTAAACAGTCTGCTCCTTAACTTAATGAATCCCATAATAGAGGACATTGAGTCCCTTTAAGGGAACCAGAACTATTTTATGATGGGAGTATGAGAAGAATTTATAGATCAGTTTTTTACAGGTTTTATTATATATCCAGCTTAGGCTAGTGTACCTTAAAAATGTCCCAAATTAGCTTTAACCAAGTTTTGTATAGGGGAGACCCAGTTTCATGGCCATTAAAGCTTTATCACACTTCCTTCAACCATCCATATTTTTTTAACATTTTGTTTTCTATATATAGTAAATTTGCTTTTTGAACCCCAGAGGCCCTCCATTATTTACCTTTATAATAGCTCATGGTCTAATAATCCTCCTGCAACTAAATCTCTCTTTATATTTAATTAAAAAATTTAGCCACCTTATATTTTACTCATACCCAATAATTTTCCATCAAAACTTTAGAAACTTAAGTACACAACGCTGGTTAACTGGATTTCAGCTGCTCCTTGCATGCAAGAGCTTTTTAAGATATCTTTACAACCCTTACAAACAAAATTTTTTAATTCTTATACGCCTTTTTATTAATCTTCTGTTTTAATGCTTTAATGGTGATGTGGGCATATATGCATGCCAATTGACAGTACTTAAGGGATTTACACCAACTACAATTCCTAAAATAATATAGAACTTTCCAAACTATCTAGAGAAAAGTTTATAAACTATCTCCTACCCTCATTAAAATAAGACCTATAATGCAATACAACTACAGACCCTTCCTGATGCAATACTGTCGCCCTTTTCACATTGTTGGTGCAAAATAGGTATTAGAACCCTGGCTCACGTGGTAGTAATGGAGCTACCATTTGGAGAACATAGGTTAGTGCTGCATATATTATTCTCCATATAAAGGGTTCATGGTACAAGCTTTGATCTATTTGCTAATGTCAGCTCACTAAAACACTCTTCAATTTGTTGATGAGTCCAAGATATGCACTGAATACCTGGAAGAAAGTGCTAGTATTAGAACTCTACCACTTACTATGGTGTTATTCAGATGCAACATCCCTAAGAAGGTGCATCTAAGGGTAGGGTCCACATGCTGAGGAGTAAGTGGCTCAATAACTAAATCAATCAATGGAAATCAACCCCAAGTGACTCAGATTATAATATATAAGGCATACAGGCCAGTCACCAAGCCACCTAAAAATAAAGTTTACTAGTATCATATGCAAATCTATATATATATAGTACTACCAGACAAAGAGATAGATAATGGAAAAAGAGTAAGAAAAATGTTTAGAGACAAGAATTTAGACACCATGATTTTCAGTATCAAGCAAGAATGCTTTCCTACTTATAATCTAGACAAAAGGGGCATTTTTCCACCTAGGCCTTGAGCATAAGAAGGTTTAAAATTAAAGGCATTTGGAATAAAGATTATATATATCTAGTTTTGATTCTTTATACTGAAATTTAAAGCTATATAATAATTTCTAGTATTCTGTTTTTTAGTTATTTGAACATCTTATCATATCCTTTATTAACAACAACTAAAAAGCTCATTATTACCTAAAATTGCAATTGCCAGGGAACCTGATCCTTAACTAAGTAACGGCCCTTAAAAGGGAACTGAGCCCTTAAACTTTAAGGGAGTACAGCCATTATTGTAGTTTAATCTATTTAAGGTCCTTAAGTTATACTCAAGGAATTAATTAATTATCTTAAGAGAATTTATACACCAACTTCAGGATCTGACAAAAAAATTCACTAACCACAGAGATAAAATAAAATAATAGTCACATGAATTACATAAAGGTTATACCCAGTTATTAAAGCGCTAATGATAAACTCTTATCAGACCAAGATTTTAAAAGCTCAGCAATAGACATAACAAGAAAGTCACAGCGCAGGTTAGATGTCACCCAGCCTTTTTTAATCATCTAGTGTGGGTTGCAAGGGCTATACAACATATTTTTTACCCTTTATTACACATTTACCAGCTAATGAACAGCAAAAGGTTGCTTTTTTAACTTTGAAATAAGCTTATAACTGGACAGGGTAAATCATTTGTTCTAAACATGATCATAATTTCCTATTTATAATTATATAAATTTCAACTTTATAATAAATTTTGACCAATAGCAGTATAACAATCTAGTAAATTACACTTACTGGACAAACTAAAGCCCATATTAGAACTTAGGGATAAAGCGTTAAAGCTTAATCTATTTATCTGCACAATTTCTACTAAATTGATGTTCAATTATAAATATTCAATAGAGTAATTGAGCGAAAATTTTGGTGTGAAACATATACATTTTTCATATAAAGCATTTCATTTATCTCTGATAAATCATATCAAGTGAGCATAAAAACTCAAATAAGCCTCAGATCCAATGGCCATGATATTGCTAGGTCAGAAACTAGATGAATTTAAGTTCTTTTTATAAACTCAGATAGAACTCATTAAATTTATATATAAAGTTTAATAAAAATCATATACAGCTAATTAAACTCTGTCTATGTGGAATTAAATTTTATATTTTAGATGCTTAAAAAAACAAAGAATTGTGAAATTGGTTGGCACATCAAGTCATTCACTTTTGTGCCTGCTCTCATCACTTTTGCTGAGCATCAACTTGCCCGATATGTTGAGGCAATGGACACTTCCAGTTATATTAACAAAGAAACCCACAATTACACCTCCCTATGCCACATTTTGCTGATGCTCCTACCCTGATGTTGTCCGCCATGGTCTGCCAGCTAAGAGTGGAGCCAGATAGAAGTTTCACCAAAGCTTCCTCACCTTCTGATATGACTTACTAGGCTGTTAGCTGAGGTGTCATATTAGGACTTTTTATTTTACAATATTCCCTTTGTTTGGACCATTTGCAAATAAAGATGCGTGGTGGCTCCCCCTTTTGGGGTGGGCACCACTAGTGCTAAAAAAGAATGATGACGTTGGCATTTATAAAAACAAAGAGGTATAGGTAATAAGCTAATTTCCCCTTGAGTAAACTTTAATAATAAATGTTTATAACATCATGCATAAAAACACAAGCCAAGTTAGTAAAAACTAACCTTAAAAGCCTAACAATCCACATCAATAACTTTAATACCAAAAAATTTATTCATGTACAAGTACAGAGGTGCAAATAAGAAATAAAAACATAAGAGGCCCCATGGTTTCTTGGAAAAACAAACAAACATTCATATTTGAAGCCAACACAAAAGAGGACACCATCACAAATCTTTGATACAAGTTATATCAATATAAAGAAAAAAACTATTAAATTAACATTTATCCTGCAATTTTTCTTTTTTATGGTCATTTTTTTATCTTACAACAAAAAATCTAATAATATATTAAGGTCATAGGAAACACCTTACCTTTCCTTTCCACCAACTAAGAAGTAGTTACATGTGCTATACAAGTGTTAAATTTACTAATACAACTTTTTAAACTAAGCGGCTCAACTTCCATACTTCTTTTTTATATTATATGATGGGCATCCTGCACCCTCATACTTTGGTTTTTTTGCAGTATGATACATTATTAACCTATTAACTACAAGCTCTTTATCCTCAAACTGGCACTCTACAAGGGCTTGATAGGTGATGGCATAATGACATAATAAACTCCTGTATTTCATATAGTATGCCTCACATAATAACTATTGTTTCTAAAGCCTCCTTAATTTCAACACAAGCAGTGACAAAAGGTTATAAGCCTCAATTTTAGGATTTTAATTATAATATAGCCATAAACCTTTTTTAACTTTTGAAATTATAAGAATCTGCTTATGATGCAATTTTCATGAAAATACTTATACAGCTGTATTTTGGTCAAGAATCACCATGTTACACTTTGGTGACCACCTAAACTGTAATTAAAGATAAAACTCTAAGGGCTGCCATACCATAGTACAAAAATGGTTTTGGTACCCAAAAAATTAATCAAATCTCATAATAGATATAATAGTTTTTCTCTGAGCAACCCACAAATAAAGGAACACGCCTAAACATGTCCCATCTTATGATTACATTCTATACTTAACTACAAATATTTACTAATATAAAGTTATCTCTTCATGAGTCTTTTATTGTGAACGCCTCTGTTAAAACCCAAACCATCTCAAAATTTCTCCAAACAAAGACCTCTATCAAATATGATCATCTGAAAAAGGTAGGCATATCTAACACAAAGGATGTCTGGTAAGATACTCCTACTTACTATGAAAGTATAGTCACTTTTATTATCAAGATTCATGCTGCTTAAAGTTCTTTCAGAAAACTTTGATTAATAAGTAGTGGGTCATGACTTATATATATATAAAAAGAATAATACAATCCATTCACAAAAACAACAGATATAACCAGATCACAAGTTTTGTCATTTAGATCACTGGCTCAAGAAAAAAGTTGTGATCAACACCACACTTACTCCAGATTGGTTCAGCTTGTTATCAGAATTTACTAAAACAAAGTACCAAAAACAAGCCATAAAAATAGGTTTAAGCTATGAAACCCTACCATACACTGGGATAGAATCATGAGTCTTTATAGGAAATACTTTTCTCTAAGTACCAATTTACTCATGTACTGCATACTTATAAACTGAGGTCATGGATACTTATAAAATTAGTTAAGGGATTAATGATGTGCTAGATAAAAAAAACTTGCTCCTACCTCTAGCTTCTCCACATAAAACTATGCAACATTATCTTACTAGTATCAACATACTTCCACCAAATTTTTAGAAACTTACATCACCTTAAACTATTTTGATACCTATACAACAGTCTAGTGTAAGGAGATACTAACACCAGTCTATGCTTTTCATGTTGTAAATATACATGAAGTTTTTAATAAGGACAGGTAAAACACTTCTTTGAGAATATTCTAATTTTATCTCCTGAAATAACTATTTATGTGTGACTTGAACACCACGCTTTATCACATCTGTAGAATATGGTCTATAATGGTTTAGAACTATTTAGGACACATATCACTTACAGTATTTCTTTATTGCAACAGATTCAAGATAAACTTCCTTCCTCCACTTTCAATCTGTCTTATTTACAAGAAATTACTCCAGGGAAGAAATATAAAGTCACTTTCAAGAACAGACATGGCCTTTTTTAGACCAAAGCTTTCTGAAAGAGAATTGCAAATATGCAAGGGACATCAAATCTGGTGATCAATAGACATTTATTATTATTACAAACATAATGAAATGCAAGCGTCACTTATACCTAGAATATTCCCATCTACTTTTAGCACACAGTTTTTATAAGAAAGTTTTAAGCACCCCTGAAGGATGCCCTAAACCATAGATCAACAGCTGTAAGGATGCATTGATGTGTTGGTCTCCACACAGACTTCTATAACCATTGTGGCAAAAACACATTAAAGGAAAATATTGTAGAAGATAAGGATAGAGTGAAGCGCTTTGATGCAAGTATCCAATACCTGAATCACAACTATATGCAGTAAACTAGATTTACAACATTTTGGAAAAATAAGCAATAATAAATTCACCAGGAACAACTAGATCTATATAAAAGTTAAGCTCAGATATTGACCCTAAGGTTAAAATTTTCAAGAAAAAGTCTTGCATGCTCTTTTATCAGAAACAAAATTACTAGACCCAAAGCGCAAGACATCTCATTTAATGATATGGAAGGAAGAATTTATAATTAAAGAAAATAACACGTACAAAGATACAAATTCAAATAGCTTTTGTTTACAAACAGACTAATGGGTCATTCAGAGTGATAACTTAATAAAGATGTCTCACACCATTCTAGAGGATTTAGAGAAAATATTGCCCAAAGTTAATTACTACTATCAATGGTATATAGAAGTTTAAAGCAGTAATATTTCTAATACATGATACAAATTATGATGTTAAATAAAATATCCACAAATAAGGCTCTCTGCTTTTTAAAAAACCAACTCATTATCTAAGGCAGAAGGTAGATCCTGGTGGACTCATGAGGATCAATAGAAATTTATTGCAGATAATTAACCTGTGAGAACCCTTAATTTGGAGACCTAGCACAAAAAATACTGACTGCAAATCATAAAACATGTTATTGGCCATCATATCATCAGATAAAAAGTCCCTAGATTATAAAAAGTACATATTTATAAAATGCTATCTATTTTTGGACAGCTAACAAACTTACACATTACATAAAATCATCAATTAATAAATAGTTATGTGACATTGCTAGACATTATAAGCATACGTTAAGGTGGCTTACCTTATATGCTGTCATACCTTGGCCATCTAATCATGCCTATCATAGCCAAGTAATGGAACTACACAATATCCTATAAACTGAAAAATCAATTAATTGCACCACTGGGATATACAATGGTGATAATGAGACATTAACTATGACAGGAGAACTCTAAGCCCCACAATAAAAGCAACTCTTTCTCCCTCAAGGAACTTATACAAATTAGATTAACAAAAATACGTTTTCTGTTAATGGCTTTACTAAAATTTTTAGCATCTTAATTTTGATTA
Organism: Massospora cicadina; assembly: GCA_022478985.1. Classification (NCBI taxonomy): domain Eukaryota; kingdom Fungi; phylum Entomophthoromycota; class Entomophthoromycetes; order Entomophthorales; family Entomophthoraceae; genus Massospora; species Massospora cicadina. The sequence goes on from JAKSZP010004376.1 coordinate 25,839, forward strand.
AATATAAGTAAGTAAATTAATTGACTTGTGAATTATGTAAAAGTTTAACAAATAGAGAAAAAAATTTTAAAAATAAAAGATTATAAATTTATAAATTGTGGTCATACTTCTAGAAACACCCATCTTCTATCCTCATGGGTACAACCCCAGCTTCAATCACTTTGTTGACCAATTAGAAATTTTAAAAAAAGTTTTTTTCTTCAGCCACCTTTTTCAGCGCAAAACCTATCATATGTCAACTAGGTTAACGCCTGCTGCCCCACATGGGGTGGCGGTGCACCACCTCCTGGAGTTTATTGGCTGCCACTGAAATGCCACTGCGCTGGCCCAGCTAGCCCCATAATAAATCAGGATTTTACGTCCCAACTCAAGACCTAGCTTACAGCCTCTCATACTCCCAGGTGGTGTTCAGAAGCCCCCAGGTGCTCCCTCAGAGCAACCTGCATTTTGGCCTTCAAGTAGAGTATGGGAATCTCTTCCCATACATGATTGCAGCCATCATTGAGATGACCATGGCGATTTACAAACCTGCTGGCTTTATTAATTTCCGCTCCTTTAAGGGGTGCTTCAATCTTGGCTTCTTGTGTGAAGACCACGCTATGGCGGCAGATCAGCATTCTTTAATTTATAAAAACGCTCTTATTCCAACCATCTGAACTCACCTGCCAGATGAGGTCACATTGGTGGTTTAGTTCTCCAGCTTGCCTTCTCACCTCTCCCCCAAACGCCTCCACCATGAGCTCATGGAGGGCTTGGCTGCCTACGGCGCTGACCATGTGCTACAATTTGTGGTGCCAAATGACACTGATCATCTCACTTGGCCTCAAGCATTTGCAATGATCTGTCCCTTCTGCTGCAACACCCACCTCGCAATACCCCCCACCCCATGATAAGATCTGCCCCTGATCATCCTTTCTGGGCACACATATAAAATGGCTACATCAATTTTTCTGTATGCTTTACTATTAACCATTCAAAGCAAAAGTGCTCTGAGCTTTCCACTGAAGCTGCCTTCACCACTCCTCTCTCTGGTGTTAACACACTCTGATTTAACTAAATTTTTGCTTGAGGATAAGTCCTCCCTCCCTGCTCTCAACTGCCATGGGTGTTTCTCACACAAGTCTTCCCAACCAAGTTTAAACTGCCTAACCCATTCCTGAGCAAACTAAAGCTCATGCGCTGTCAGAATTTACATGGTCCACAGTGCGCGTCTAATCAGCATCTGCCACCCAACCAGCTCCTGTTGCGGGCCAGCGCTGGGAGTAGATAATCCTTTTGACGCCCTCAAATGGATCAATGATACTGACCGCGCCTACAGAATAAATCTAACTTTAGCTGGTCACAAATCTTCTTATAACCCACCAAAATGACTCCCCACTGCTGTTTCCATCCTTGCACCAGTTTCACAATCTATAAAAAAACTCATTAGAAAGCTGTCAAAGCAGCCGCTGCACCCACCAAAACCCCTCCCCTGCCCAACCTTCCATATGGCAATCAATCCATTTTGCAATAGTTCCCTAAACTAACATCCCTATAGATTTTACTAAGGATGTTAAATGTGATATCAAAGAACTAGCTTTTGCAGCTGACCGCGCATGTTTTGATGTGGTGAGATCTTTAATTTATGACACCAACTACCCCCTAATCTATTAGCGCATTGAATATTTTACTTGTGTTTCTGAACTGAAAACCTGCAGAATACCAACTTGCTCAATGAGTCAAGGCAATGTATGCCACTGTCCCCATTTACGAGAATAACCTTCACCTCTTTCTACTTCTTGTACCACACTGCTGACGCTCCAACCCCACTTTTGACTGCCTTTGCCCACAACCTGAAGCTGGCGCCAGATGAAAATCCCCTAAGTCTTTCCCTTCTAGAATGGATGCTTAAGCTAATGCCACAGATCCATTTTAGGAATTTATTTATCTAAGCATCCTTTTATTTAGCACACCATAAACGAAGATTCATGGAGGACCCCCCCTTTAAAAAGTTGGGCATTACTAGTACTAAAATATAGGTACAGCCCCACCCAGAGACCTTTTTAAAATCACAGGGTACTCATTAACCAGATAAGATTTACAATACAGGACAATAAGAACAATTATGAAGATGATCATTATACATATAGAAAATGGGCTTCCAATATAACACCACAAGAAAGAGCAATGATAGCAGTTTTATTACTACTATCTCAAGTGGTTTTTGGCACACATCTAACCACTCAATAATGCATTATATAAAGGTTGAACTTTATGCTACGCCTATGAATATATGGGTTTCAATTATTTTGCTAATCAATTTTGACATCATGTTTGCCAATGATAGGAATGGTATTTCTTATCAATAACAAAAATCTAGACATATCCATTTAACTAAGGCCTAATGGTACTATTTTGTATATTGTAACGTGGTTTAATACAAATTAGCCAGAGGGCTAAGACAATCAGCTTATAGGGAGGGTATCCCTTTGTTAAAGTATGGACTCAATGATCACTACCTCCCAAGTTTGATCCTGGTAGATGAACTTTGAGTAGAGTACAATTTATGACTATGTTGGCATTGCTCGCCAATGTCCTTGTTTGAAATAGAAACAGAAAGGCTGTCCATGGAGTTTCTGCCATATCAGAACGCTGCATGTGCAAGTTTACCAGTATTTATTCTCCTTTCCCATTAGTTTCACTTTCCCCATTAATTGGTGCAGTATCATCCCCAGTTTGGCCCAACTTAACCAAATAAAGATAATCATCTTATGATGCAATGGGACTACCTCAGGCATCATTCAATTTATTTGGCATTATTAACCCCCTTTACCCTGGTTATAAATAAGGACCCTCAACAAACAATACTTATAAAATTTACACACTATTATATATATGTAAGATAAAGCATAAAAAAGCTTTTTTAGAAAACATGTATTTAGTAAAACAATGACGCAAAGTACTATCAAATGATTAGATTATAGATCTTAATATTAATTCTGTGAAGACGCCTATGTTCCCCAAATATTAGAAGCCCTCACTTTTAACACCAAATAGACATCCTATTCTTGTGTGAAGAAGCAGCCCTATTTCATCAGCAAGGCTTTCACCACAACATGGTACGTCTTTCACTTCTCTTCCTTCATAGAGGACAATAGTAGCCTGAAATTACTGTACAAAGGATGTCTACATTCTACTAAAAAGTAGATTCTCTCAATTAGTCTTTAAAACAGTCCAGGGAATACCAATCTATAGTCTATTGGTTGTTAATAATTTTAAACATATACGCTCATCAATAATTTTTTGTTTGTTCTATTATTCATGAAGTCCAACCAAGGTTACATTAGATCTTCAAAGGTACAGATTTATATGTTTCAAATTGAACAATACATAGCTCCTGCATCCATGTGGCATATGATGCCCAGATATGCACCACTTCAAATTTTTATTTACTTCAAGACATTTTTATGTATCTTTAAGCTCATGTACTGTTGCTCCATTAACAACCCCAATGCATACAGAATTGGAACATTAAGTATCATATCCTTTTGTAACATTTTTCCACCTATCTCTATGCCTAAATATCCTAGGAGCTCAGATTATCTCTAAAATGAATTTATTGTACTTCCTTTTCATGTTAAATAACTCTAGTACTGAAATTCAATAGTTATAAATTAATAAACTTAAAGGATAATGATAAAAAATAAAGTTTTTACTTCATACTATGTTTTAATTTACTAAATGAATATTTTTTTACAAAAATCTGATATGAGATAATATTATATAGCTGTGATGCATACATTAGCATTTATTCATCAACCTTTTTAAATATAATAATGATATTTACTGATCTATTAGTAATTTCTTATTTCTATGGTTGCTAATGATTTTCTTAAACATTTATGACTTTGTTCATAGTATGGTTTAAAAAACAAAAGGAAAAGTAATTAATAAAATTGAGGGTCTCATCTCATATATGATAAACTCCAAAGTTATCTTTGGAAGTAATATATGTTGTTTGTTCTAAGGTTATATAAATAATACTATAACATGGATCCTAATAAGAAACAAAGTTAAGAAAATATATTCTATAAAAAAGAAGGATTCTTATAAATAATTTTTGAAGTGGTATTATCAAGTGTAATGAGCTCATATAGTAGCCCCCCTTGGGTTGGGACCATCTAGTACTAAAAAATAAGCTCATATAGTAAATATACAGTTTTATGAAAACTAATATATATATGGCATCACTCAAGTACATAAATTATTATAGTCATCATATTTGGTAATAAAGCATTATATAAATTATACTACTATAGCCCACACTTAGCATTGTAAATCACAGTTTTTATACTGTTAAATATGAGAACTTAGATTGTTAGTGTCTGTTAAAAGAAGTTATGCCTTTTTAAAATTAACTAGATTTAGTTTGTATGATGGTGCTTTGTTCATTATCAATTTTAGAAACACAAAAAAAGAAGATTATTAGAGATTTAAAAGCATAGTAAAAGCATTGCATTTTAAAATCCTTTTCTTGATAATCACGCTTTAGCCTTACTACAACAATCTGTTTATGATAAAATAGTCTGATCTTTGTACAACTTTATTATTCTTTTATTTTTACTACATTGTATTTTTGTACATGAGTTTTTCTTTTTCTAATGAGTTGTATTTAGGCTTAGTAAACACTCAATCTCCATAGTTTTATAATTTCCCAATGCTATTGTGTTACCTTCCTAAGTAATTGTAGTTAAATCAATCATTCTTGTAATTGCTTTAAAATGAGAAATTATTTTATATATTCTATGGTCAACCCACATGCATTTATGGCTTAAGAAATAGTATAAGGATTTATCATAAAACAAGACAGGTTGTATTACTATAGGGCGTGAAAGCCATGTAAAATGTCTTTATAGTCAAATAATATATTTTCACAATTTTCTTTTTATTCTTATTAGTTTTAACACTATGTGAAGGTGAATATGCCACTTTTTTAGTAAGGCGACTAAAAATATTAATTGTTATGTAACACTGATCTCAGAAATAAGATGTAATACTCTATATAATCAAAACTGTACTGCTTTTTAAGGTTTCTAAAATTAAAAATTAAGGTATAAAGGCATTTATAGGTTAAACATAATGAAGACCATTTATAGCAATATATATAGCAGACTGCTATGAACTATATGTAGTAGTATATTTTAAGTTATATATGATTGAGTATACACTGACTTCAACCCACACTACGCGGATGCCCCAACGCCCTGGCTCTCCACTTTGATCTGCTACTTTAATAAAAATCCCATGATCAAGGCGCATATGTCTGAGGACCAACCCCTGACCCCCCTCACCCTCTGCCATGGTGGGTTAACGGTTTCCTCTCCCCACCTGGTTAGTACTTTTATTTCTTTCCATTCATTTTTGAGCAGTTTTTTTGTTTTGATTTTGGTATTGTCCATCCTCTGGTCAGCATACCTCAAATAAATTTAAAATTTATATATGATTGAGTAACTTATATAAAGCAATTTTCATAATAAAAAAGCTGTCATAATTTTGGGACCATCTAGTACTAAAAAAGCTGTCATATTACTAGTGAAAAGCTTATGGTTTAAAGTTTTATTGATTTGGAGGAAAAAATTTCACAAAAGAGAGAGAAGTGCGTCCTTAAGTGACAAAGAAAGAGTTAGTGCTTTGCAAAAAATAATGAATTAGATACTTGAAGGTAGTAATTTAGGCTAGATACATCACCATGACTGAATCATTATTTTTGACTTGGATAAGAAGCTCCTTAACATAAAAATAATATGGTACTAGGCAACATATTATGTGCAGGTGGACTGGATGTATAGGAATTATCAGAAAAAGTATAGCAATATGAATAAGCAGAATGCCATTTTTATGAGTCTTATAATCTAATAAATGTTTAATAAAGTAATATATAATAAAATTATTTAAAAGTTTGGAAGAAAAACTCATTTAGAATATAATATAATCCTATAAAAGAATAAGAAGTAATAAGGAAATGATATACTAATTATCATAAAATATGACTAGGATTCCAAAAGTCATAGCTTCTGCAAAATTGTTAACATGTCCTAACTAGTTCCCTTAAAGCAGACAGGATAAGAAATTACTGCTTTGCTTTCTTTAAATCTTATAAATTTGCTAAGCAAATCAGGGTACATCCTATCCACATGGAATGTTGATACTCATTAATAAAGCATGCTAGTTTAGCATGCTTGTGATGGAGAGCATACTTTGCAAATTTTAGTTATCAATTTAGTATTAAGTAAGACAATATGAAGGTGTCGCCACATTAGACCTCTTCTAGATCTTTATACTATGTGCTTTAAACCTATCAACCTTTTAGTAATTGATCCTTTTACTTTAAACATTACCTCACATTATTAGAAGCTTTATATAACTTTATAGTAAAATTTGTTGCTAAAATAAGCTACTTATAATTTGTATTAACACCTCATTATCTCTGTTCAACTTCCACATCCTAAAAGAATAGTTTATGTCTTGGTAGAACATTATAAATTAAGAGTTTTCTAAGGTATCTCCTAGAAAAAGATTAGTAAAAGCGGTAAAATGCTACCTTTATGCAAATAAATAAAGAAAAAGTATTTGAGGTATTTTGACCTTGGGACAGATACACCACACCGAGAATTTTTCTAGCCAGTATATTTTTTGAACTTGAATCAAACAAAACCTATACTAGGGTGGAAGCAGGAATTACCCTGCCAGGCTAACCACCATTCCTTTGTGCAAATAAGCCACAATAGTTTTAACAAATTGTGCAGCTGATGGATACTACTAGGTACATATTGGTTAAGTTAGCTTAGTAGTGAAAGTTTCATCTTTTAAATAACTCTTAATATCTAGTGAAAGAAAACATGATATAAAAATAAATAGATAGATTATATAAATCATAATTATTATGACCTGACATTACTTTAAAGTCTAGGCTGCTAATTTTATTCTAGCACTATATGTAAATATTTATTATTTTAAGTTTATTGATCTTTCAGATTAATGTTACTGCTCTAATAAAGTATTCCTTTTTCTATATCTCATCTACACCAGTTGTCAATATTTAGTTAAAAGGAATACATTTTTCTATTTTTTAAGTAATTGAGACTTTACATAAGCTATCTAGATGTCTCATACAATAATCATATGAATATCTAGAGATGAAAAATTGAGACCTATACTTTTACAAAATATAAAAAGCACATTGTGTGTTCTATCATATACACCTTAATGATTTATACTATATAGAATAATTTGATTTTAGCATTGCATAAAAGGATAAAGCCTAGGAATGCATAATGTTAGATGTTATTCCATAAAGATGCTTCTATATCCCAAATATAAGTTAACATGAAAGTTAATTAACAATGCTACATTTTTTGAGACATTTAGTAATATTTTTTTGCTCCTATAAGGCATTTTAAGCAATAAATTTTTGTTACTTTTATAATAAAGAATTATGGTTAGAGTTCTTTTTTAAAACTGTTTTTACCTGATAAAATCTATTAAGAAAAAAAGAGTCTTTTATTTTAGTACTTTTAAAATATCTAATATGAATTAGTAGCAAGACTTCTTAAGAATTAATTATATCTTTAACTAGCTCATATTTGGTATTTTTCATTTAACTAAGATTTGTGCACCTAATATCTCAGTTATACCAAGCCTTATGTTTAATCTCGCATATTTTCTTAGGTATGTTACTAGGTATATGTACTAAAAATTATTAAATTTTTTTTCATTACTTATAACAATCAATGGTTTCAATAAAACGTCATAGATCTAATTTTAAATTGAACGTGATATAGTCCACTTTAATATCTTGAGACTATACTGTATTTTTATTATTAATTATTTCTCCTGAGTCTAGTGTTATTAAAGTAATGCCTTACTTGAGGTTAAACTTTACTTTTTTCATAATTATATTTATTCTTTGTATTTACAAACTATAATTTCATAAAAATGCTTTAGCCTGAGTCACTGTCAAGCTTCATGTACTTTTTACTTTTTTTAAAAACTTATAAAATGCTTCAAAGTTATGTATATAAAGTCTATGTTAAATTTTTTTTAGAGTACCCCATATATTACTAGATGTCAAAAAGATAAGCTAAAATACCGTTTAACAAAAGGTGAGCTCTTTAAGAAGAATTTATATACATACAGATCCATTACAGCATGCATATTACCACCATTTTGTTAGATAAAAGACTTTTACACCATTAGGGCCTCTTAGAAGTCTTAGTACTTAGATGTCACTTAATTGTAGAGTATATGTAATATTGTGAACATGACAGGCTCTTAATAGGTTTTCACTTTATAGCTTTCTTATTGCAGTTAGAATTATCTAAATATAAAATCTTAAAAAGTTGAGATATAGTGAGAGAATTTATGCTTTATTTTTTTTAGTACTAGATGGTAGAATTTATGCTTTATTTATAATATGATTTTAGGTATGTTACATTATGATTATTTAATAATCTTGTGGTCTGTAAAATCTTTTGTGGGTACAATAAACCTAACTTTAACTATACCAGAAATATTAGCATACTAAAATAGATACTTATGCATTTTCTAATATTTATGAGTAATAAAGAAATTAGTACTGTTATAACATTATATTATATATATATGAATGCAAAATTAAGTTGTCTTAAATAGTAATATATAGAAAGTTATTTTTTATGATATGACTCTAGGCAGAAAAAACTATATAGAGTATCTCTTTTAATTCAGAAGATAGTATACATTTTGTATAGATGAGCAATTTAATTATTTCTTAGGAATTAATTATACATAAATGATCCTTTTCTAGAAATAAAAATCTATTACATGGTGCTTTTAGTCATTTAGGGGATTTGTGATAAGCTTTTTTTATCACTAGTTAATTTTTATAAAAAATTCTATTATCACTAATCTCAACTAATAAGTGCATTACTAGATGCTCTATTAATTCTACTAATTAACCATTGTTTCTTATTAGGACTGAACTTATATGTTACTGCCTTATATTCTATTATATAGTGAGTACTTCTTCAAACTACTTAGCATACTTATATTATCTAAATTTATTATATTTTAATAGTGTACTAAAAAGCTTATGTTCTAAAAAAATTTGATACTTAAGTTATGAATGACTAACATACATATATTTCTAATGAAGAATAACTTTTCAGAACATTTTAAATATTAAGAAATCAATGAACAACTTTAGTTAAAAAAACTATAATATGAAAATTAATAAAAATAATAGGTCTCATCATCTTGTTAAAAAAGCAAGTTAGATAAAATGTTTAATATGTTGTTCTGCAGACCTTCTTGATGTTTTTCTAAGTCAATTTATTAGACTGAATTAGAAAAGAAAACTGGCATAATTTAACACGTTTTTGTCTGTTGTTTAATATAAGACTAAAAACATAGTGGATTATATAATCTTATGTTGAGGAGTCTGATTTGTACAAAATATATATATATGGGAAAAAACATTTGTAAGGCCCAATATGGATTAACATGGCCTATATTGTGAGAAATTACTCAAATACATCAAATAATTTTTTAGCTTAAAATCAGTCTTGTTATATATTGAAGGTTTGTACCATTAGGTCACTAGTGACATAGTGTATGAATTATGGCTTTAAAGACAGAGTACAATTATATCAGGTGTTATTAAAGTAAGTAGTAGCATTTGTTAATTTTTATAACAATAGAAAAATAAACAAGGAGCGACTATTTGTAAGTTTGTCACCATAATTTGAAAGTTATTATGCCTTAAAAGATGCTTATGTTTATATCAAGAAAGGTTTATAATAAAAAAGTTCTAATTAATTTTTTTAATGTATTGTTGACTTTTATAAAACTGAGTTAGAAATCCCTGTTATCTTTTTAAATTGCATCAGGGAGGACATCTGGCAAAATAGTATATTAGGTTCAGGTAATCTGCAAATTTTTTAGACCATCAAGGCAAGTTTTAAGTGATTTTGTTCCTTTTAGTCTAGTTTACGCTCAATAATGGGTCTGATCAATATCTTTCAAGATGGATAGAAATAATGGTATATTCAAGTCTTTGAAATTATATGTAGAATTTAGGATTGATAGTTAACCCTCAGCTATTAATACCAATTTTGAGCTATTTTATATTTATATATTAACTGCAAACTCACAGATCCAAAACTTTAGGTTTCAAGTTTCTTTATTTAATCCATATGAAAAATAATAAAGCTTATATTAAATCTTTGAGAATCAAGAACCATGAATATAAGGATGCATACTTTATAGTACATGTTATAACAATCATTGCATGATTTTTCTAACAGTAATAAACATGGCATGAAGTTTGAAAGCATATCTTTCTTAGGTAAAGCCCCTCAGAGGTTAATTACTATAGTACAGAACTTCATTTATTATTATTACATTTTTTAAACTAAAAATGCTCCCTTTGAATTCTTTACTTTAACAAACACATCTGACAAAAACTACTTTATGAATTCTGAGTTCAGTAACTCTTTCTAATTTCAACATATGGTTTCAACTCTTATATAATTGATGGTAAACGTAGTTGTTGTTAGGGCTTCTTCTAGTTATCTTCTCATAAATTCAAAAGGCATTAAAAGTCATTGTGGACAATTTAGGCGGAAGGTATACCTAAGTATCATGTAATAAGTAGCTTCTTTAAAAATTTCTAGGATTTATTCATTAAATGACATATCAAGTGGTAAGTTATAAAATTATGGTACAAGCATCAAGATGAATTTCACTGCCTTTATATATTTATAAAGGTTATATTGTTAGTATGCGTTTATGTATGTATGAGAGTTCAGATATGGATTCACAAAAATATTTCCTTTGGTGCATCAGAGCTACATATTCCTCATTATAGAGACTTTGTAGACCTTTATAAGAGGGATTCTAGCATAACTTATCATTACTCTTTTAGGTACTTAATTTATAAAATTATTTCATTTTTAGAATATATCATCTGTGAGAAAACTTTTCTTTTATTTGTTTTGCATGTTGTCAGTATAATATAGTCTAATATTTAGGGGCATAAGTTTGCTTTTATTTGAATTAGCCTATATAATAGTATCTGGACAAACAAACTTGGAGGTTCTCTTTTAAACTTAAGATAAGACTTTGAAATACTTCAGTCCTCATTTAGTTACAAGCAATTAGATTAAAATACAATGAAAAAACACATGCTTGATAAACAATGATGAGGTATGTTTTAATAGCATTATATAAATTAGATATATGTACAGCATCATTAACAACTTTATAATCAATTAAAAATGCAGATTTGTAATCTAGGGATCTTATTATTCCATGCTTATATTCATACTATGAGGTTATAGATAAAGGAACTAAAAAGATGGAAAATTTATTGTAAGCAAATTCCAGAAAAATTTCATTCAAAACAAAAACTGCAATGAAGACCATAAATTCTCATTTCAGTACAACTTTAAGTATTTTAAGTTAAAATTTGTATTGCCTTTTTAATTCAGAGTGCACTCCCTTATAAAATTTGAAGGCCTTTAGTTTTTTAGATTTATAGTTGTTTACCATTTAAATGTTCAAGATGGTTATCAGACTAATTTGGGGCAAATACATCTAATCCTTCTGAAAAAACCTTAGGTGATCTGAACTGGAACCCATCTAATAGGAGCAATCTTTTACCCCCTTTTCTGGCCAAATAGCCCTGCTGTTAATAGTTTAGTTACTGAATCCGCGGCAAAATTAGCAGTCCTTCTGAGGTCCCACCACATCCTGTCTGTAGCTTAGTTCAATCTCCTAAGGTAATAAACCCACTTTTATAGGCTTAAAGGGGGTTCCACAAGGTGCAAATATTTTCCAGGAGTATAATTAGATTAAATAATAAATCCTTACCACATGGACATATCATATCTGCTGTTAATCATTCACCTGAACTGAAGTCAAGATGAGGTGAAGAGATTTTTTAATGCTCTGATAGGCTAAATCTTCATTTACCTGAAACGAGCCACTCCCCACCTAATCTGAGTTTGCAGGTATCTCAGTTTTTGCCCTCAAGTAGTTTAAATACCAAGCTACGACATTTTAATAGGGTTTGGCTTTTGACCCCCCCTTTAAACTTAATAAAAACCTTTTAAAATCCAACATTTTAGTATTATTAAAGTCTTCTTATTTTAATTAAAGTGGTGTAAAATCCCTTAAACATCTGTGCCAGAAGATGAGAGTTAAGGACTCCTGGAACTGCTGTAGTGTTAGAATCCTGAGCTAAAAAGCACTGGCAAGCATTAAAACAACCAGGATTCCAACACTAGTATCTTTTAAGTATATGTATTATTTGTTTTTTAAGATTCTTTTTTCATAATGTTATCCATTATGGTGAAGATTTTAAATCTTTCCATGTCTGGTTCTTTTTCTTAATAGTTTAAAATTGGAGTTGCATTGTATATTGTATGGTGACAATAGGTCAACAGATGGTGTTCTTGGATATAAACCTTGTTAAATTTAAAACTATAGGCTGTTTTCTTCTGTCACTACTTATATTATGGCTACCTGCCCTATGGTTTTACTGTTCAATATAGTAAAGTTTTTGGATGAGATACACCAAAAAGTATAAAAGTGGAAAATTTCCAAGAAATTGTGCTCAACTACTTATCGTTAAAAGCTCTTGGATGTCCTTTTCATGCTGAAATTAATGCTATAAATAGTGTTACTTCTGATGCTAATTGCATCTTCTTCCTTAACTCCTCTCCTTACTACACCACATAACCAGTGGCTTGCAGACAAAGTTTCTGATGCTCTTCAAATCTGAGGTTTCCTGGTGTACACCAAGATCCACCTCTGTTAATGAATCCTCTCTGGAGTAAGGAAATACTTCTAAGATAACACCTCTTCTGATGCGTCCTGGGAAGACTAATCTACTGATTATCTGAACTACAGAATAATGGCGCTTTGCTTTGAGTTTTGGTTGAAACTTAGTTTTAATCATACCCTATTTGACACTAAATCTGATTTTGAGTAAACCCAATAGTCTTAAATAAAGTATCATTGAATATCAATAAATGTACTTTCCAATGCCGTGAAACCCAGATTTTCATGTAATTATAAATTGTTTTAATTGTTCAATCAACTATTTCATGAAAGTTAAGACTTAATTATTTAAGCATGAAGCCTTGGTTTTCAGCTTTGTATTTATGAATAAAAAGATTATGATTGATTTTGTCAATTATTTAATACAGTATAAGAGTTGATGTACAACTGTATTGATAGCTTTGTGATTTCCTATATATATAACTTTTTTAAAGATATGCAGTATACACTTTTAAACAATATATATGTGTGTGAGATAATTAGAATATATGCTTGAGTTCTAGATTGGTAGCAAGAACATTTTAGGTATAATCACAAGTGGTTTTTTTAATAAGGAAATCAGGCGTCTGCTTCAGGAATTATAAGCTATATAAAGTTTTAGAATTTTATGATGTCAAGTTGGTACTCCCTGAGGGTAGCAGCGCTCTTTTTTAGTCTATCAATAGAGGGATTGCATAGTAACTTACTTTTTGTGCCAAAGAGCACAGAAAGGTATGTAGGATTTACTAAACAAGTAATTTAAGAATTATTCTATGGCTTTACCTATCATAAATATGATTTCTTATATTGATTAGTATCTCTAAAATGACTTTTCTTATTTAAAGTTATGTTTTGTAGCATACTGTCATATGAAAACTGTGAAAACCGCCCATAATGGTGAAGAGGTACGCATTGGTCTCCAATACATTGTTCCAGTGAATCTAGAATTAGTACATAGAGCATGATGAAGATTAACTTTATTATAGATTAATTTCTTAGCTTTATCACTATTTGACGCTTCTTTAACTGAATAAATAAGGGGTCATATTATAAAGAAAAGCTTTAAAATTTGTAAAAAAGTATAATGCTTAATTAACTTTGAAACTCTAAAATGAAAATTTGATTGGCTTTTAGAAGGTGATTTTAAACTTTAGACCTCATAGAACCTTCTTTTTTACCATGTAACCCAAGAACTTAACTTTTGACTATAAATATATGGTACTATGATACAGCACTGATATATGTTTACACTTTGCTATAACACTGGTTATAATGAAGTTGACAATCTTTGACCTTTTATTCAATACAAACTGTTATATAGATAAGTAACAAATAAGTTATTATGTATTCTTTAGGCACTGTGCTTTTTTAGTCTAAGAGTTGCAAAACGTAATATATTCTTTATTTTAAGTAATGTAAATTTATAAGGTGTAATGGATTTCATGATAAGGCATGTTTTACTTTCTGTACTTAATGTAATTCTTTATAAGAATAACAAAGGTTTATCTCTGAGAAGTTTTTGGCATAAGTAAGCTACTAACTTCTTTATATGGCAACAAAATCAGGAATCGTTTCTTTTAAGCGATGTTAATCTTTCCTGATGATACATGCTTTATAATCTTTTTTCCTCTTTTCCTGTAGCAGATTAAATCAAAAGAGTATAGATGTAAAAATACCTTTTTATTTAACATGCTCTTTAAATTGCTATAATGCAATTTTCTCCTTATGTTTACTTTTATAAATGAATATATGACTAATTGGGTCTATATAAACAAATAAGAAGCATAGTCACCTATAAAAAATGAAATAAGGTTTCTTCTTCCCTATAGACTTCTAGTTCCTAAGAAGGTATAAAATTTTTAGTTAGCACTTGAGATTCTGATGTAGGACAAACAGGTGATCAGCATGCTACAAAAGTATATATTTTGGGCTTTATTCCCACATATATAGTTTAGAGAAGTTTAAAGCATCTTTATTAATGTTCTGCCTTCCAAGAGTATATTGGGACTTTTTATTTGAAAAATAGATATAATTGGAGCAGAAGGTAGCTACGCTCTAGTTTTTAATTTATATCATAACAGCCTATGAGGTAGAAATTGATTGCTGTAAATTCTAATAAAAGGAATGAAAATACTAATAAATTTAAGAAAGACCCCATAAACTCTACATAAAAGGGTGATAGTTATCTGACTAGCACTTTATGTAAGGAGGACCCAAGATCAAATGAGGCCATCATTAGTCAAAAACATGTGGTAGATATTATGAAACTAAGAGCTTTTGTCTAATGCTTATTGTTTTTCATTTTAGTAAACTTAGGCAATATATATTGTAGTGCCTAAAGGGTTAAAAGTTAGTTATTTGTAAAAGTGGCGTTAGTTCTTTTCATTGTATAAGAGCACAGAAAAGTAAATCTGTTAAGAGCATAAAAAGTTGTGGTAAACGGTTTTTTGTATCCTTATGTAATCTTTTTTACAAAGATAATTTTGTGATAGTGGAAGGGCTTGGGAAGCTACTATCTGGAACTATAATATGGACTTTTAAGATCATTGGAAGTAAGAGTTACTACTTAATTATTATGGAGAGTAGTCTCAACCCATGTGATTATGTTATGAGTGTTTTTGGTGTTGCAATCTGTTTAGAAAGGCTAAACTAAAGGAGTTGGTTCCTCATCCTATGTAAAGACCCCTTAATAAAACCCAATTTACTTAATGAATTAAAAGCAATAAGATTATACCTGTCCAGAATAATAATTTAATTCCTCCTAATACAGCCAATAATCAATTATTACAAAAATTAGAATCCCCTCTTTATAGGCTTTCTGAGGTCTAAAATTCTTGATTAAGAGGCTCTTATATACCCCATGGCTGCCAAAATATTTTTGACAGATGATAGCCATGAGGTCAGAGGATGTACCACTATAACCACCAGACAAAAGAGTATGCACCTGACGTTGCAAACAATGCCTTCAGAGGACCTCCTTTTATACTTTTGGGTTCAACTGCCAATGGTGTAAGAATTTATAAAATTTTGAGAATAGTCTCTAGTTGAACAAAGAAAGACCATCAAAAGGACTAAAGAATACACACTTTGTTAGGCGCCAACACCCTTATATCTTATAACTAAAACCAAAATACATTAACAAGGAGATAACCTATGAGGGCTGCAAAAAGTAGCTTTGGATAACTTATAGTATATAATATCCTTTATTTAAGATAATAGTGAGATAAACAGAGAGATTGGTCATAGAACCACTATTTTTAAAACTTACTGAGATAATTCCTGGATCAATTTGTTGAGGCTTGAATCAACTTTGGCTAATAGCAGAATACTACCATCAGTGGTAGTTCTATAAATTGAGTATGTGTGAACTCAAGGCTTTGACAACAACTGAATTTTACCATTTTTGTAATGTTAATTTTAATAAATGAGTTTAATCCTCATTTGGAAAGAAATATGGAAAATGATCCTCATTTATTATTTTAGGTGATTTTTAGCATCCTTGATATAAATCTTGATCCACTTCACGTGATTCCTGGAGATGAATCTGAGCTTTTTTAGCCTTACCTTAGCGTTGATCCAAGGTATATCTGATGTTAGAGAGGCCTGCCAACTTAACCCCTTTGCCTTACACCCTTTTTACTTGCCCTTTCAGATAACTCCAGAAATTAGGTCATGATAATGGCAAAAACCTCATCCAAAGAGAGTATTCACTTTTGTACAAAGCTGAGCAATGAGCATACTACCAAAATCTGAAAGCAAATGAATTTTTAATCACCATAAAATGAAATTACCAAGATACATATGCTGCCATAAGAGCCATAAGGGTCACAAGAACAACAGGAGCCACAATTGGGATCAGAACAGCAACCATGCATTTATAAGCAGGCCAGAGCTCCACATTATAATTTATGGATGAAACCCAGAAGATCTCAGTGTGAACAGAGTAATTTGACTCCAATGACCCTGAAACTAAGTTGAAAATGTAAAATTGCCAAATGAGAGGAAATTGATTTGGTATAAATTTAGTCCTACTTTAAGTGCCCAAATCTTAAGCGCTAAATAATTTCCTTTATTTAATAGTAGGTTGACTTCTTTTATAGGTCTGCTTATATTGTCATTTTTATTTGGTGTTGATAATCCAAATATAAATGAGTTACTTTCATAGGCTTGGACTTAGCCTTCTTGTTGCTGGAAGAGGTTTATAGTAGCTCCAGTGTTCTTAGGAACAGCCATTGTCACATATTATCCAAGGCTTTAATATGGTTTGACATGCTTGAAACCATGATTAAAAGTCCCACATACAGAACAAGACTCTTTAAGTTGCCCAGTGATTTACCTTTTAAACAAATTTTAACTTATTGCAACTGGATCTTCCCTTTCTATCAGCACCTCCTGAGTAAGAGGGCCAGTTCATCAATACTATCTTTTTCACGCATAAGTCTTTTCTTAGCTTCCCTTAGAGACTACTCTTATATTTTGTTGTCACAGCCTATATAAGCTTTAAATATACAAATCGTGGTAATTAAGAAAAATTATGTATTTAAGCTTTCAGATACTTACTTAGTATTATTTAGGAAGTATATATCTTTTATAAAATCTTTTATAAATAATCAGAGTACTTGTTTAGTTAGGTATTATAATTGAGCTCTTATCATGCGCAGGCTTAATAGTTTTGTAAAAAGCGTTTTTTTATTATGAGCTAAATAATTCTACTTTATGAGGCTATGGTATCAAAAATTTTTCATCTGTATATGTGTAGAAGGTAACATCAGATAAGCATGGACTAAGCGCAAATACTCATTATTTAATAAGCTAAGGTCATTCTCTACTATAAATGATGCATTGAAGTCATAAGTAGAAGTGATTAAGTTAATTAGTTTAATTTTTTATGTCAGGATGTGATAATTTATAGTGGTCATAGCATGCCTTGCCTTGTACAGGTCATAGCTAGGTAATTTAGACAATGGTTAGTAAGAAATAAAAGATCTAATTGTTTAGATAAAGGATTATTGTAGCTTTAGGTGGTTATAAGCTATAGATAGAAATCTGTGGCCATGGAAATACTGAGCTATTGTTATACGCTATCCACAACCTTTATACTAAGTAAGGACCAGCTCATATAATAAAACAATTGATATTAACAAAGTAATATAATAGGTGAAAGCATATGGGCTTTTTCACTCCTCTACATATAAGTGTTTTATGTCAGAACCAGAGTTTAAATGTATAGCTTTATATTTTTTGGATGAGATAAAAGTAAAAAACATAAACAAACACATTATCAAATGAAGCTCAAGAAAATTTATTGAATAATATCATGCCATTAGGTAATGAAGAAAGAATTAACTATATAATTAAAATACGCACCTTTGTTGTTTTCTTTAAAAAGAAGAACTCTTAAATTGTTTGTAGTAGCTGCTTATACAATCTAAATGCAAGTTGATAGTCCTTTGTAAGAGTCTTATTTTCCCAGCAAAATAATTCTTATAAAGTTAAAAGAGATTTTACTTAGTCTATAATAGATTACAAAAAACTGGTATGATTAGAGAGTATCATAAGACCTCTCAACTTAAAAACTAATTTACCTTTCTATTGAAAACAACATAATGGGAGCTTATTGATTATAGTCATGTCATCTAATTCTAATTGAAAAATTATCACCTTTTGAGCTAAAACATTTTTACAGATTTAAGAAGCTTATATTGATTTAATGAGCATCTTTTTATGAGCTTCAAGCTTATTTTGATTAGTCTCATATGGTATAATAAACAGTGGTAGGTATTGATTTACAAAATCAAAGTATGTAAATGGTTCAACAGCCTACACTATTAGAGTTATTCATCAAAATGGCAATTCTAATATAAAGTACATTTTTGCTCTAATACCTAAATATGTTTGTATTTGATGTAAGGTAAGGCAAAGTCATAATTTTGAAATCTACATTTAAGTTTTTTGTAGGGAAGGCTATGAGAACAACAGTTCCATTTATAATAAGTAGAGTTTAATAATGATTGCATTAATTTGACTTTTCATTTTAGGAAATTAAGTATCTATAAGAATTTTTTATGCTAAAAGCAATATGATTATGTATACTATCAGCAATATGGACTTATATATTATTACATTAGTGAATTTCTTGGTTGTTTTTATTAAAAGAAAATGACTTTACTGTTGGGGTAAACCCATAAAAGACTAACTAAATATCTATCACATACTTTTAAGATATGTTAGTATACACTTTATAATTAAAACAATAGGTTAAACATATAATGGTATTGAAGTAGCAGAACTAGATATAAGTGTTAAATCTTAAATAGATTCAAAAGCTTTTATTGCTTTTAATGCAATATAGCACATATAAAATTTTAGATATAATTAATGTTATTGTATAATATTCAAAAGACAAATTATTAGTACTGGATACATATGTATCCTAGATAATAATATGTTTCACTTTGCAGGTATTTATATAAAATTTTTATTTATATTTGATAAATCTTCCTAGAAACGTTGTAAACAATTTATAGTATAATTATTATAGTTCATATTTTTTGTATAATAAATGCAAAGCAGAATAATTGTTAGTGATCCTCTATTCTAAAACCTATTAAAAATCTGTTATAGATGTAATTGAGGGCTTGTGTGACATTATAATGTTTTTTTCACCATCATTAGACTTTCTTATTAAGTTTTTGCACAAGTTTGACTCTGACATAGGAGTAAAGGAGATTGCTAATTGTATTGAGAAAACCAACCAGTCAAGTCCTATTTATAAAGCGGTTCCAACCCCCACCCAGGTATACTATTACTAATTTTTTGAAAAAAATAGACAAGCGCAATTAATTTTTCAACTCTTTATTAGAATTAAATATATAAATAAATATCACAAAGTCTTGATCAGCTTTTATTTTATAATAATCAAGGTGGGTTATATAAGGTAGTTTAGTGCTCAACTTCTTGGTTGACATCTTATCATAATTGGCATTCGTTACAATCAACTTGCCCTGTAGGATCATAACAACAAACTACTCTTCCATTTTTTATTTAATAACTATTTGTTAATGACTAAATTATTACCCTTCCTGGGCTGGTTTCCAAGATAGCGCATTTCAAAGTTTTTAACCAACACTAATAGATTAACTTCTTTAAGCTAAATACCACACTTAGATAATATATATCTAACTATTTATGGTAGGTCATTTCACTCAGGCTAACCTACAAGTTACTGTCATGAAAAGCGCTGGTAACTCTTAAGTAACTCCAACCATCCTTATCAATTAATGACAAAATATGATTGATTCACATAAAAGATTAATTTGCTAGTTATTAAACCAATAACCTCATTCATTTATTATAGTTGTTGGAGATTATTTTAACAAGCCATTAATAGGCATACTATTGAAATTGAAGCTTGTTAATATCGCTTTGCTAATTTTTTTGGATAACATCTTTAAACAAAGTTATCAAATATTGATAAACTCTACATTAATCAAGGTTGCTTATTTGTTAAGCCAACCAAGATAGTACAAGACAGATAATAATGAGATTTTTTAGTTGAATAATGTGAGCATACAAAATACAACACATCCCCTGGTTTGACCAGATTATCCAGGGAATGATATCCTCAGGGATCAAGAAATTCATTTTTTTCTTGATTCATAGATAATACTTTCTGTGATGGGTGTCAGTTCATGTTGTAACCTTACTTAGTTCAGTAAATTTGGTTTATAATCATCATTCTATCACTACTTGGTCCTAAGAAGCGTCCATACTCAATGACATCTAGATAACTTTCCAATACAATAGTAGTGCATCCCCCTCCCTAAATATGTCATAGATGAGCAACTACCCCAACAACAAGGTCATTAAGGGATAAAAAACATAAAGCTGTATTATATCTGCATATTTACATATTTCAGGTATCTATTTTCTTTATATGTTTATTTACTTAAGTCTTTTTATTTTTTTACCCAATCCTCAAGTATTTAAAATGAGCTCTATCATTAATATGCTCATTGGAAATGCTGTTATTGTATAGGCATTCATTGTCATCTTTGGTATATTTTTAAAAAACCCAGACCATAAAGGCGTCAAATTTATTTCTTCACTCAATCAATGCATAAGTAGACCGGGTGTAGTTGCGCACACCTGTAACCACAAGCTAAGGTGGGGTAAAAGTTATGTAACAGGTTCAAACCCTGTTCTGGCTAGGACAAATATAATTTCCTCCATTCCCTCTTATTATTAATCAAATTAATTTATGATATGGAGTTAAAAAAGGAAGATTTAGGTGGTTTTCATGCAGGGCGGTTCCTGCTACTGCTGAATCTTTTAATTAAATAAAAAAATAAAAGAATCAATGTATAAGTAATAGTATACTTTATTGCTAACACTATATTCTATGAGAGCTGGTCAATTATGATCATCCAGTTTCCTTACTTAAATCCTTTTCTTCAATGTTGTATCATACTCTTGAGACTGCAAATCAGTTTAGGATATTATTTAATTAGTTTAAGTATTGCTCAGTACTTATCATAGCTGGCTCTAACGCTGAGTAAAAAATTGGTGGTAACACAGCTTTTTCCTATAACAGCTCATTGGTGCTTTCCAAGTAGCCATATAGTGACTGATTTATATGAAAATGTTACTGAGCTTAAGTAAAATGCATAAGTGGATGGTTTCCTCAAGACTAGTTTCCTGAATATCTCTGCAAGGGTACTGTTTACCCTTTCTACTAATTCATTTGTTTCCAGTTGGTATGGAACAGATACCATTCACTGAATTTCCATTAGTTCTTTTAACTTAAGGTATCACAAAAGAGAAAAATATTAAATTAATTTTGGGTAACACTTGTGGGCATCCATGTTGTTATATCACTTGATCCAAGATGATTTTGGCAGTACTTAAGCATCTACTTGACTTAAGGCTTTGGTTTCTACCCATCTGGTCAGATGGTCAATTACAACAATGATATATTTTACTCCCTCCAGTACTTATATTATGGCCCCAACACATCAAAAGATACTGTGTGCCAGGAAAACCCAGGTGCACTACCAGTATCCTGTCACCTTTGTATGGGGCTTGTGAAGCTGACCCTCCACACAACAGGACAAGTAATATGCCAAGTTGTAGTTTAGTGATTCCCAGTAATTATACTGTAGAAGTAATCTAATGTTTTTCTCAGGACACCATGTCCTATGACCTTGTGGGTGGCTTAGATTATAGCAGGTAGTTCTGATGGTTTGAGAAATGAATATCTTTTTTCATATTTTAAGCTAATAAAGTTGTATTTTTTATTTCTATGCTCTCCATAGCTTTTCAACACTCTTTGCATTTCTTGTGGTTCATCTCCTATTTTTCCTTTGTTCATTTGCTGAAAAAGTTCATCTGCTTGTTGGTAGATGACATAAATGGAAGGAAATTACTTTAATCCAACATCATTCTGATAGGTTGTTCCCACCCTTTTAAAAAATTTAAAAAACATAAACTTGAAACTTTAAAGCCCATTTTGCCAATATCCCCTCTAGTTTTTTTAGATTATGAAACCAGCAAAGTAAAGAATGGTCAGTAATGGACTTGAAGTGCACCCCATGAACACAAACTCAGACATTGTTTACATGTGTATATTATTGTAAGACGTTCTTGCTCTGTCACAGTATAGTTTCTTTCAGATTGCAATAATTTATGGCTCATATAAGCCTTTAGATGCTCATACCCTGCACCATCAACATGACCTATAATGGCGCTAATCAACATCAGTGACACATCTAAACGAAAATTTGAAAGACTGGTTGAAATCAGGATATTTTATGATGGGACTGGCCATCAAATTTTCCACAAATCCTAAAACAAAGTTTGAGCTTCTTCATTTCATTCATATCCATTGTTTAATTCTATTAACACATTGATTAATGGTTCACCAATCCTTTCAAATTTATTGATAGATTGATGGTAATTTTGACCATCCAAAAAACTTGACTTCTCTAACACTCTTCAAAATTGACATCCACTCAATCATCAGCACCTTCTGCTTTTGTGGTTGCAGTAAATCGGTGAGTTATAATGAATCCCAGATATCCAAGCTCTATCTTAAAAATTAACATTTTCTCATCTTGTTTTTAGATTGGCTCTGCTAGAGGTTGAACACTTCTTCTAAATGCATAAGGTGATTTATATAAGTACAACTAAAAACTTTAATAACATCCAAATATACTAGAGCAAATGACAACTTCAAAATCCTATAATGTAATTCATTGCCCTCTGAAAAATACTTAGTGCATCACAAAGTCCTGGGACATTATAGTTGGATGGTACAGTCCCTATGCGGTTATTATTGCACATTTCTCCTAATCTATCTTTTTCACCTCTATCTGAAAATGCCCTAAGATCATGCTACAGCTGAGAATAATTTTGCTTCACATAAATTATCTAATGCGTCGTTATTTTAGACTGTGTATAGGAATCCTTCTTGGTGACTACTAAATTGGCAATAGTCAATCACCACTCAATTGGATCTATCTTTTCTCTTCAAATTAGGATCAGACTAGCCTATGGGCTTGAGGATAGCACAAGGAGCTCATACTCAATCAACTTATTGATTTCATATGCAACTACTGCTTCAACGTAACTTTTGATCTTCAGACTGCTTTCATTTATTTTAATTTAATTTTTTCAATATAAACCTTGTGGATCATGTTTTTTGCACATCCAAGGTCGTTATAATCCCAAGCATTTATCACCCAATACTTTTTGAGCAAATTGAGTACTTCTTGCTTATGTTCTGATAAATCAGTCAGTGCTATTGATTCACCAATACATGGATGTTTTTGGCAGGTTTACAGTAATTCTATTTCAGATAACTTCCCAAACTTTGTGAAATTTCGTGATTTCAGTTATCAGGATTAAATTAGAAAATTTAATAAATTTGGATATTCACCACCTAAAATGGGTCAATAATCAAAAAGGCTAGTACTACTCAAATCTTTATGTCATGGAATTAGAATCCCCTGGTACTATCAGGGTTCAATCCTCAACTTCTTCCATGAGGCTTTTAATCCTTACATACAACCGCTCTGGTATTTCAAGAGTCAGTCCCATGCTAACCACTAGTTGCATTCTTAACAAATTGATATTGAGAGATTTTGAATTTAATGGTAAATCTTGGTGTTATGGAAGACACCACGAGTTTGCTGGATAATAACCAGGCTTCCTGTTGGAACCCCTCCAGTATAAGAACATTTCAGAGATTTGATTTTCAAGATTTAGTCTTGTATAAGGGAAATAGACCCTTTTAGAGACAAAAACTCCTACAAGAGATTTACCAGTCATTCAGATGACATCATATGCAATAATATGATACCCACTAACCAAAGAGATTTTTAATATGAAGACAACACTGACAATGCTGATGACAACTATGAAATGTGATCCCTTTATACCTTTTAGGGTCCAAAAGTTAAAAATTAACTGAATATAGAATAATGACCAAATCAAGTAACCCCAACAGAAGCTATCAAACCTTCCATCATAATTTACCCAAAAAGGAAGTCAGCAAATTTTTGAGTCATTAAAAGCCATGAAGTAAGGTGTATCAAAGTAGCTCTAACAACTGAATCATGAGAATATCAGCATACAACCAAATTGGGCAATGAAACAATTACCAGAGAAGGTACTGCCATCTCTTAGAATTTTAACCGGTATGCTTTATACTAAAATGTCTGATATTATTGCTTTAATTAATTGTGGATGAATGCCAATTGTGTTAATTAGTGTCAATGACTTTCAGGCTTCCAATGAGAGAGCTCTGACTTAGCACTTAACCAATTGGAGCTATTTCAATGACTTTTAACTTTTAAGAAAGAAGCTTATTTAAGAAAATATGGTAATTGGGTATTTAATTATGGTAACTTAGATTATCAATGTTCTATAATTAATTGGGGACAATTCTCAAAGTTTTTAGTTATTAATTT
Organism: Massospora cicadina; assembly: GCA_022478985.1. NCBI lineage: Eukaryota > Fungi > Entomophthoromycota > Entomophthoromycetes > Entomophthorales > Entomophthoraceae > Massospora > Massospora cicadina. The sequence goes on from JAKSZP010004376.1 coordinate 50,648, forward strand.
GTGAGCGCAATTGCTGCAACTTCTATAAATAAGTCAATGGGAGCTCTACCCAATATCGTGTTGAATGCTAAGATCAATGGATAGTTGTAAGTTATTCTCTGGCAGCCATTGCTAAGGATTTGAAAGGCAGGAATAGAATTAACATTTATTTCCTAGGTCCTTGGGATTTATTGATGATTGATACTAATAATTTCTTATAGGTGGGCATTAAATTGGCATAAACCACTCATGTATAAAATATAATCTTACTGATAAAACCTTTTTAAGTTTTACTGGATTTTACTAGTATTGTTTTAGTTTATTGTAGGCAACGTTTTTCTAAATACTCTAGAGAAAAAAATAAGTTCTCAGTTCATCTGAACCATTATTGGCTCAGATTGCACTTTTGCCATCAAACAGGAAGCTTTGTTATTTAAGTATCAAACTCTTGTGAACCTGTTCAGTCGCCACTTTTAACAAAGTGGTGCTCACTGCAGAGGGTTTCTAAATCAACGTTGTCTGTCAGTAAGGAGACAGGAACATTAATGGCAAACCATCAAGTGAAGGGGGAAGTGGACGAGTTGATACTAGTGAATGAAGAACCCCCAAAATAATGAACTTTGGTTCAGTTAGGATGGAGACCGCTGTAAAGATTATAGTCTCAATATATCATCTCATTGAGCAGTATAAAGATGTTAAAGAAAATGTTGCGAAGCTGTAACTTTTAGTCAGCAATATGAAGACTCAGAACCAGACTGAAGTTAAATGGGTCTTTGGGCTTAGTTATCAGGACTCTAAGTTCGTGTGTTGGACTCCATATCTATTAAGGAAGAAGAGGTCTTGACGGGAAGAATTAAAGCCATGGAAGGCATTTTGACAAATCAGGGGTCGAACACAATTGACATTGAAGGTCAAATCATGCTTCTAGCAAAATCCTCAGACAATAATCTGACAAACTCTGTTAACCTATTAAAGAGGCAGATTAACTTTGTGCAAGATTCATAAGTTATATCCTGGAAGTTAATCTTGAAGAAATGGTAGATTACCTTTGCCATTCATCTCTTCAAGTATTAAGGAGCCACCGCCACTATCAGGAGAACCCCAAAGGCGGATCTGACCAATTCAGAGAGGATTCCTCATCTGGGAAGGTTAGCCTTAAAGAATCCATTCAGGGGAACCTGCAGAAGGCGCCTGCAAACCTGGGCGCATATCCAATATGGCGTCCTGCATCATCAATCATAATTTCCAGCTTTTTGTGGAAACACTGGCGATGATCCCTTCAAGAATGTGGAATTTTAGCCACTTCAAATTTTCTGGACTTTCAAATGTGCATTGTTCCCACTTTCTTTAGGTTTTTCAATATGACGATGGTAGGATGCAGGGATTACCAAAAGACTTTTGCCATGATCAACTGCCTTGATATGGTAATTCAGGATCTTATCCTACCCAAATTAGCCTCCAATGAATTGAGTTATGCAGAAGCCAATGAGGCCATCTTGTGGGAGATTTGTAGTCCTGAACACGTTTTAAACAAGAATCAGGAATTTATGGGCATTTAGTCTTTTGGGATGATTATATTGATATCTTTACTTACCAGTTCTACCAAGAAAGAAAGATACTCAATGGGGTGGGGGCATTCAACAATTTTAATTCTTATATGCAATGAGATTGTCACTTTGGGGACATAAGGATCTGCATCAGACCTAATCTCCTCCTTGAGCTATAATACAAAAACTGCCCAAATGGTAGATTTTACATCTCTGTGAAACTATTTCAAGGCCTTATAAAAGACTACCATAACCACTAATATTGGCAATACAAACTAAATGAGGAAATCCTCTAAAATAATTGGGCAGTAGCCAACCATGGAGCTTGTATCAGTTTGTTCAAGAAACCTGTCATTGACAAAGTAAGAATTCAGTTACTTGTTACCAATGTGGCATTAAATGCTATATTTCACAGTTTTTCTGCATCAAAATGAACAAAACTATAGTGAATGTACCTACTGACAATCAAGAGTCTTATGCGGTAAAAAATCAGGAGGAATATACAAGGAACATCTTATGTCCATCTATGCTTAAATTCCCCCTGACCTAGCCAAACAACTGCATAAAGAAACCCTCCTTTAATTAATGAAAACATGTAGTTACTTGTTAACAATAAAAGGTAACCAAACATTAATTATTGAAAAAATGGCATGATTATATGTTTCTTATCCTCAAGGAAAACCAATATAAATTGAGCCCAAAATCAGTACCTTAGACAATGTTAACATAATAATTCAAATGCTCATTGTCAGGATTTGAGATAAAAATTGTACCAAATTCCCATCTTCTGAATCTGGCCGTGTTAAATCAGTCATCAAACCTAACCAAGAAAAAACTTTTTCAGGATCATCCTCACCTATTCCTGAGTCACGTGATGCGGCCTTTCCACCCTTTCAGTCAGGTGAGCGACGCTACCCATTGAGGACGCCCTCAAGGAGGCCATTCTGAAAGATCAGTAAAGATCCTGATTGGATGAGGCTCCAAAGATCCCGAAGGCACTGAGTCCTGATGCACCCTATAAATATTGAAGCATTTTAATTTAATAAATTATTTGGTAAACTAACCCATCTTTCTGTTTCCTCTTTGGTGCTCTTTTCCAATTTTACAGCTTTAAGCCACCATGAACCCCGGCGCCAGTCCAAGGAACTGTAGTGCCAACAAGAGTGGTGCTCACTACAGGGGGCTCTGAGCTGACCTAAGTGAAAACGTCTATCACATAAATGGAAACCAATAGCAGCCCTGACAACCAAATGACTGGTCAATTGAGAGCATTACTCAATGGGTTAGTACTTTGAAGTATGCAACGCCACCCTCACAGCTGGAAAGGCTAGAGTTCTGTGCTGCCTTTCAACTCTCACTGCCCTCCCTAGATGGGAGCCAATACCAACTTCAGTTTGAACATAACAATGATGTTGTACAACAATTTTCCATGGCATCTACACTGAGGGCGATTGCTCCAGCTGCTCCCGCACCTCCGCCATACCATACACAATGTGGGACCTCTACACCTCAGCTGTATTACCTGCTGGGGAGCTTACCTTGGGGCCTGATCGCTACCTTTGTAATTTCATCCATCCCACAATTCATCACCTCCTCCAGTTAGTAAGATTACACCATCAGGAGGTCTCCCAGCACCTAGGGCTCATCCAAAATTTACATTCCTATATTATTGACTTCTATGACGCTGCCTCCTCCTTTGTGCATGACAATCGTGAAGCTATACTCAATAACTGATGACTAATCAATGAGATCCACGATCAAGTTGTGGTATTAGATAGCGGCATCTCCAGCTACCTCAAGGAGCAGTTTCGCCAAAACGCCCAGCAGTTTGAAGCAACATGGACCCAGCATTTACAACAAGTCAAAGAACTTCTATGGTCCCTACAGCAGCGCTACCAAGAGCTGGCCTCTCGCGACTATCCCCCTGCAGATGCCAGGCCAGAAGGTCCCAAAGGGCGTCCAGGGCCAGCTGGACCTGAGGGACCGCATGGACCTCAAGGGCCTTCAGGCCCCCCAACCTTGGGCGAACCTGGAGATCCCTGGTGAAAGGATACAATAACCGCCCTGGCTGCCCTGCAGGACCAGATCCAGAAGATGGCCTTGGGGTGCAAGCTCTGAGCGGATGGTGTCCCCCTTGACCCCAGGGTCTCCATCAAAGCGCTGTCAGATGATATGGACAACTTTAGCACTTTCATGAGGCTCACTGACGCTTGCATCTCCCAGCTTGAAACAACGTGTCATGGGTTTGAAACTCAGTTGACCACCATCAAAAACCAGCTCCAACAACAGAACGCCAAGATTCAATCCTTAAAGGAGCAGGTTGCCAGCAAGGCATCCGCTTTCACCCTCAGTCAAAATTGGGAATACATCCAAGAAGACTTAGAAGGCTTGTGGAGGTGGTTAGATCAGCGGGTTATTCAAGAATATGCAGAAATGGAGATCTTGGAGCCAACACCTATCCCAGGCGTTAACACCCTTTCCACTCCTATTGTCTCTAACTTTAAATCTAGCTTTAAGGAAAAGTTCACCCCCAGATGGGAGAGTATCTCCTCCTTCTTGTATGCCTACAAGAGTTCCATGGAGGAGGCCACCAATTGACATAAGGTGAAGCACATTCACTCCTTCCTAGACAGAACCCACCTGGGAAATCATGACTCCCCATCTGAAGGAGTGTAACACCTGGGAACAGGTCCGCACCGCCCTGATCCAAGAGTTTGGCAGTAACCAAACCTTGGCCAACCAGAAGCAAGCGTTCATGGGCATTTGACTTAACAAAGGAGAAAACCCTATGGAGTTTGCCAACTGGTTCTATGCTCAGGCACAACCTTTGGTTATGACAAACTGTATCACTCTGGATGACGCCATCACCACCATCATCTCCGCCCTGGGGTCCTATCCTGAGGTCCAGATGCACATTATTGGGCAAAAGAATGGGTTCACTTGTATCAGGGAGATTAAGGAGGCCCTCAACGAGATCCCTGCCACAATCCTGCAAACTAAAGCTGCGTCTGCTGGCCCCTCTAACTGCCCTAGGGTCCATGTAGTCAAGAACCAGAAAAACCCCCATCCTCAGTGTACCTATTGCAATGGCTTTAGGCATAGCGCTAAGACTTGTTGGAAACATATAGCTGAGGAGGCGGGAAAAGGGCAGTCAGTATGAAGGACGAGGCGCTCCATGCTGACACCCCTGTCCAGCCTCAAGTATCCCCTACACACAAATCAGAAGCCATTAACACCGAGGAAGTAGCTGAAGTATCTAATGATAATAAAGACATTGATACTGCTTACTCTTCTTCTGATGATTCTCCCATGTTCCTTACGTTGCCACCTCAGTTTGGGAGCTTGGTCACCTGAGTCACCATCTGGGTCCATAAGATTCCAGTTTATGCCATAGTTGACAGTGGCTCCCCCATGAATGTTATCTTTTCCAAGCTGATGAAATGCATCAAGGTCGCCCCCAATATGCCGCACTACATGGAGTATGGCACGGCTGGCCCCCCAGTGCACCCAATCCATAGGGGCCTATTCCTCTCTACTGATTTGGTTTGGAAAGCTCGCTTTGGATACAACTGCCATCACTCTGGACAACACTAGCTACGATCTGCTCCTTGGGACCCAGTTTCTTCGAGACTATTTGGCTGTTATCCACTATGATGGTGGTTTTCTCTCCCTTTTAGGACATCAAGTCCCTCTGGTTTTTGAGACTGCCCATGATTCTAGGGCTGATGTCAAGGCCTGAGCCTGCCTACTGGAGACTGAAGGACGAATCAACTGGCTCAAGTACCACATCTGGGGCTCTTGAGTCCGGCTACCCCCTCCTGCTGTGGATGGATCAGAGGGGATGCCAGTTTACTTGCCCTGGGTGACTACCATGCCCCCAAAATCCCAGGTCATTGTTGACACCTGGGTCCACATCAACATTCCCTCAGGGTATTTACTGGAGGTCTGAGGTCTGGATAACCCATCTCCCAAGGAAGTGCTGACCTGCCCCAGAATCCTTGATCCAGCGTATGCTGGATTGATATCAGTGTTGCTAGCCAACCTGACTGACAAACCAAAAGTTATAGGTCCTAACCAACCCGCCGCTTACATTCGCCTGTTACCAATGGGGGCTGTTGCTGACATCTGAAGCTTTGGGGATTGAGGGACCTTGGCTTGGAGTCACCACCCTCAGTTAATTTGGTTGACGCTAACATAGGAAAGGACCTCTCTGATGAACAGCGACTTAAAGTTCAGGAGCTCCTGGAGGAATACTCAGATCTATTCTCCACTTTGACCTATGATTTTGGAAGGATGAACGGAGTCCTCCACCATGTAGAAACTGGGGATGCCCCCCTTTTTGGTCCCAGCCTTACTGCAAGAGCAAGGTTGAAGAGGCCCAGGTCATGGTAGAACTCAAACAGCTGCTTGACGTGGGGCTCTTGGTCCCTTCGCGTAGTCCTTGGTCTTCCCCTCTTTGCTGGAGCTTGCTCCCAAAGACTGAGCCAAGTGTGCTCTAATCGCCCACAAAGGGCTGTTTAAGCCCACCCAGATGCCCCAAGGCCTCTGCAACGCCCCAGCCACATTCCAGCGTGCCATGGATGGGATCCTTGGGGACCTGAAGCTCTCCTGTGTCCTGGTCTATTTGGATGACATCACCGTTTTTTCACAAACTTTTAATGGACATGTCAAACATCTTAAGGAAGTCTTCAAGCATCTCTGAAAGGCCTCCATCAAGCTCAAGCTCTCAAAGTGCTCCTTTTTCCATCCCAAGCTAGAGTTTCTAGGCCATAAGGTCTCCAAGCGTGGCATTCAATCTATCCCTAACAAGGTCAAAGCCATAGAAAAGATGTCGCACCCCCAAATCCTACAAGATATTCAAGTCTTTTTAGGTATGGTGGGCTATTACCGTCAGTTCATCCCACAGTTTGCCAACCTCGCCGAGCCATTGTTCTACCTTCTACAAAAAAATGTACCATTCGAATGGCGACCTGAGCAGGAACAGGCCTTCAATGCTTTATGTACGGCCTTATGTACTAAACCTGTTCTAGTTCATCCCCGTTTTGACAAGCCTTTCTTGCTGTTCACGGATGCTAGCAACATCACTGTTGGGGCTATCCTGGCTCAGCACAATGAGAACCAGGTTGATCATCCCATAGCTTATTTTAGCAAGACCCTAAGCAAGGCTGAGCGGAACTACAGCGTCACTGAGAGGGAATGCCTAGCAGTTCTCTTAGCCATCAAGCATTTCTGGCCCTACCTCTATGGTACCCATTTTACTATTATTACCAACCATTCTTCCCTTTGATGGCTGCAACAAATGAAAGACCCTGGATGGACGGTTGGCCAGGTGGGCCCTACGACTACAAAGCTACAACTTCACCATCATCCACCGCGCCAGCGCTATTCACCAAAATGCTGATGGACTCTCCAGGATGCTGGTATTAGCAGTCCTGACCCTGGAGGAGGATTGGCTCTATGACTTGATAGGACAGCCCGAATAATGGGAACTGGAATCCCCCCAGGTCCAAGCCAAACTCTGCCAGATGACTCAAGACACCCAGATCAAGGATGGGTTACTCTACAAGAAAGTCAACAAGAAGTGGCTTCCCTACATCTGACCCTCCTCTCATACTGATGTCATCCTGGAAGGCCACACTACTGTTGGGCATGGTGCAGTCAAGAAGACCCATGAGTGGCTGAAGTCACGCTGCTACTGGGACCAAATGGTCAAAACCATCCAAGAGGTTCTGGAAGCCTGTATGACCTGCTGATCCCAAGACTGGGCCAACCCTCGATATCAGCACTCCATTGTTGCACCAACCAAACCCTTCAATGTCATTAGTATTGACGTGGTGGGTCCCCTCCCCACTGGTCTACATGGTCACAAGTATATTATTCTTGCCATAGACCATCTAACTAAGTGGGTCAAGGCGATTTCAGTCCCTGCAGCCACAGCTAAGGCTACCGCCCTATTCCTTGTTCGCTCCATTTTCACCCAGCATGGGTGCCCCCAGACCTTGCTCTTGGACAATGGTTTGAACTTCACCTCCCAGGTAGTACAGGAACTAACTTCGCTATTTGGAACCACCCAGAGTTTCGCTGCTCCCTACCACCCTTCTACTAATGGTGTGGTAGAATGGGCTAACAGAACTCTTGTCTCCATCCTGCAGAAGTTGGCTGCCTCAGATCCTGCCCGCTGGAACCATTATTTGCCCAGCGCCTTGCTTGCTTACCGAGTAAGCTATCACTGTGTTATCAAAATGTCCCCATTCAAAGCCCTGTATGGGCGGGCCCCTCAGCTACCCAGTAGCATCCAGCCCCTTATCAAAGCCTCCACTCCCAAGAACGCCAATTTAAATATGAGGGCTCTAGCCAATGAAATTGTCTGGCTCCAAGCCCAAGCCACTCAAGGCATTGTTACCACCACTGGAAGAGAGACATCCCAATCAAATCTTGGATGACCCTCCTTACCAGAATTTCAACTAGGTGACCTCATTCTCTTTTATCATCATCAACCTGGAGGCTGACAGAACAAGCTCAATGTACTGTGGTCTGGACCCTACAAAGTTATACACAAGGTGAAGTCCAAGTACTCCATTGCCAACATCAATCAGGGGACTGTTGTAAATCGAGTGCATGGTCAGTTCCTCTGGCCATACACCCCCCTCTGACAGGATCTTGAAGGGGGCCTTGTCAGGATTCAAGATAAAAATTGTATCAAATTCCCATCTTCCAAATCCAGCCGTGCTGAATCAGTCATCAAACCTAACCAAGAAAAAACTCTTTCAGGATCATCCTCACCTATTCCTGAGTCACGTGGAGCGGCCTTTCCACCCTTTCAGTCAGGTGAGTGATGCTACCCATTGAGGACGCCCTCAAGGAGGCCATTCTGGAAGATCAGTAAAGATCCTGATTGGATGAGGCTCCTGAAGATCCTGAAGGCACTGAGTCCTGATGCACCCTATAAATATTGAAGCATTTTAATTTAATAAATTATTTGGTAAACTAACCCATCTTTCCGTTTCCTCTTTGGTGCTCTTTTCTGATTTTTCCAGCTTTGAGCCACCGCGAACCCTGGCGCCAGTCCAAGGAACTGTAGCACTGACACTCATCTCTTGAAATTCTAGAGGAAACTTTGCTGCTGCTCTATAATTGGAGTGAGGACCCACCTCAGAGTAAGGGAAACAATTATATTATCAATTATACGCAGATGGAATTATACAGTGAAGTATTGTCAAACTGGTAAAAGTTCTAGGCTGCCACCATGTCAAATTATGGAATGTTTGGAGACCTTTAAGGGTTAAAAGTCTATTGGTTATTAATTTCAAGGAGCAGTGTATAATAATATCAGGCCCTATTTTGGAAACTTTTAAAATAGCTGTATGCTGAAGTCCATTCACCATGACAAAAGAAGAACAGAACCTCATGCTGTCCCTGGGAATATAATCCCTGGTCATGTTGAAATTCAGGTACTGGTTGCTAACCTATTAAATAGACTAATACAGACATAAAAGAATCAATTAGTAGCTAATGCTCACATAAATCCTACTGAGAACTTTTGTCCTTCTATGAATTGGTCAGCTGAATGAGATAGGATTACACAATGGCGCAAAATCCAAAGCAATCTTTGCCATATTTGATCAAGATTACTGACAGGGATATCAGATGAACAAAATACTACGTTCTTAAATTATTTGAACGGTATTTCAGGGTGTTTGCACAATGCAATTATGACCTCAGTTGCACTAAAAGTATAGTAAATAAGGTTGGGATAAGAGATCAATTGCAATCTGTATGTGTCTAATTAATGTTTGTGGGAAAGTGAGGCCATAGTTGCCAATGAGGTTGCTAAGCTACTCAACCATATTTTTTCCCATCTTCAAGTCTTTGGGAAAGTCCAATTATAATTGTGAAAAGAAGTTGGATCCAACTGTTTTGTAATAGATTACTTTTGATTAAATAAAATAACAAAAAAGGACTAATACCACTGCCATGGTTAAATGATGCAATGGATCTCATAAGAGAAACGCAATTCTTTCAAGCATTAAATCTTATATCCAGGTACTGTAATAATGACCTACCTAAGGAGGATTAATAAAAATGTACATCACTATCAGCCATAGATTATATAAACTATTAGGGATGTTTCAAGGTCTTTGCAACATTCTGGCAACGTTCCAACAAGCAATGGATACAGTGTTAGGTGACCTGGAGTTGTCATATGTTCTTATCTACTTAGACAATATCTATGTTTTAGTCGCACTTTTATGAATCACCTTGAGCACTTGGAAGAAGTTCTAAAAAATCTTGTCATCAAATTTGAATGTAGAGCCTTGTAAATGTCACTTTTATGAAAAGGAGATCTAATACTTAGGCATAATTGTAGACGCTGATGGTTTACGCCCTTAAAACCCCAAAACTGAGGCAATTTGAACCATATCCCAACTTAAAAGTGCGATAGATGTACAGGTTAATCTAGGAATGGTGTTTACTATTTCTGGTTCATTAAAACTATGCTTCAATTAACAAGCTACTATCCAGATTTTGAAGGATCCTAAGATTGGCTTTACAAAGAATGAGGAATCTCAGAACTCCTTTGATGCACTTAGACCGCATTTATTGTTGGAAACAATGCTGCAATATCCAATTTTTGTCTGGCCATTCATCCCCAAACTGATGCATCCTTGATAGCAATTAATGCCATGTTGAGTCAGGTGGACAAGGTCAGCGATGAGCATCCAGTAGCATATGTGAGCTGCACTCTGATTAAGCAGTAGCGGAACTACACCATGACTTAGTGGGAATGCCTTTCAGTAATATATTCCTGTAAGTAAATCAGAGTTTATATCCACAGGGTCCATTTTAAAGTGACTGAGTATTCCTCTCTGAGATGTTTGAATAACCTGAAAGAGCCTGAATGGTGGTTGGCATGTTAGGCTTTGTCATTGCAATCATATGATTTTTAGATTGTGCACTGAGCAGGTACCGCGCATCAAAATGCAGATAAAATGCATGGTTGTCAATCGTTCTGGTGCTGAAAAGTGAAGCAGGTGCATTGTATGAGAAGACGTTCACTGGAAATATTGGGGACCAACCACCAGAAAGTCAGCAAGCATTTAACAAGTCAATGGGGAACATGAAGATTGTTATGTGTCATTTGTTCAAAATCTTTGTGGAAAAATCCCTGCTGTTTCCAAAGCCATCCTAATGTACTGCAATTAGCAATGCAGCTCATAGCGTAACCATCCATAGAGGCCTATGGAAAAACCTAGAGAAGGTTCAACGGAAGAACGCTTGGAATCTCTAAACTTTGACGCTGTGGAATCTTACTTGTGTAATGTGTTGGGCACACAAGCCCTTTAATAAATACACCACCTTCCAGATAGTGTAGCTTATGTTTGCATGTCATATTGTATCCATCAACATAGTTGGGCTATTGACCATGAGTAACAAAAAAACCAATATTTCATTGTAGCTATCAAAAAATAACTCACTGGGTAGAGATGCGTGCTTTATCTAAAACAGATGTTGGCAGTACTTCTAAGTTTATAATAAAGCAGTTAATTTATTGGCATGGCTTCCCTCAGATTGTTCTAACAGATAATGGTAGCAACTTTACCACACAGTTCATTCCTAGGCTAAATGAGTTGATGGGTTTTTGAGGATTACTGACGACGCCTTATCACCCAAATACCAATGGGATAGTTGAAAGGGTAATTGATACTCTGTCTACTACTTTGAAGAATCTTGTTTCTGGGAAATTTTCCGGTTGGGTGACGTATTTATTGGCGGCAACTTTTTTCTATAATCTGAGCTATCATTAGTCAATGGGTAAATCCCCATTTGAGTTACTTTATGGGCGTCAGGCGTGCTTTCCTACAATATTATATTCTGCTCTAGATTTAGTTCATAAATGACGCCCTTACAATACTTAGAGCTTAAAAAATATTGGTGAAATTAAAGTCCTCTGCCTATGTTAATAACCATAAGCGGAATCTCAAGTCTAAAGCATATGAAGATGTGAAGCGGCCAGATTTCCAGATTTTGATATTGGCAATAGGCTTAGCTTTTTGACACCTACAGCTTTGGATTACGGAATAAGTTAAACAAGCTCTGGTTTGACCCTTTAAGGTCATTGACTAGTCAGCAATAGATGCCTATATGATTAAAGACTTCACTGATTGGTGTATCATGAATAGGGTGCATGCTAAGTTTTTAAGAGCTTGCTGATAGTTATTCAAATTGGGACAAGACATGATAATTTTTAAGAATTGTTTTCTTATATTAATTTAATAATAAATTGTGCTAATAGCAAATTACCTGTTTTAAGGATGGCTTAGGTCATCAAGGTTTTCAGCAACGATTGTTAACTCTTTTTTGCAACTCAACTGTCGATTTTATTGTTTAAAAAGGCCACAAGTTATTTTATCATCTTTCTTCTTTTGGTGACAAGAACCACCAAATTTCATACTTTCTTTTAAACGTCTCTTGGGTGCATACCAAGGACATCTCTGTCTATTGTTAATAAGGTACCATGACTCCTGTCTTGTTGCCTGCAGAGGAACTTGCTCAATAGTCATGTTGAAAAAAGTTAATCTTGTTAAGCTAAGGGATGTGTTGGAATTTTAACCAGGTTATGCACTATCCACCATGTGCTGATACTAGTGCTATAATTAATCATGGATTTTTGACAACTATATTAATTGGTGCAAATAACTTTGAGGATTTTAAAGAGGGAGCTCCAACTTAGTATTTAACAATCAGAGATATTTTTGATAACTTGTAGGCTTATGAGAAGAAAGCTCCAAATATACAATCAAGTTAATCAAGGGATTATTTATGGCTAATTCAATGATTGACTTCCATGAATTATTGGGGAAAATTCTTAATAATTTTTAGTTTTCCAGACTTGTGAGTGCATTTGCCACAAATTTGGTAATTTAGTTGATGGGAGACTAACTAATAGCATGTTTAATGATGCATGTCAATGAATAGTAGTAAGGTTATTCTTCATCACCCAATGCTAATAATTTTTGATATGCGGGCATCCAATTGCTATTCATTGCCTAGGCTATTAGGATTTACTGGTAATTGATACCAATGATTTATGATAGGTGAGAATTAAATTTCCATAAGCCACCTATGTATAAAAAATATAAAATATTAAAGTTACCTTAGTCTTTGTTTTACTGTATTTCACTAGTATTTCAGTAGATTGTAGACAATGGTTTCTTGAGTATTTTTGGGTAAAAATAAGGTCCCAGTTTATCTGAACTGTTATTGACTCAGATTGCGCTTCCTATCATTAGACAAGAAGCTTTGTTAATTAAGTAACAAACCCTCATGAACTTGTGCAGTCGCCACTTTTCAACACTACACAGACTCAGAAGTGGGTATTGAGCAAGGGGCCTCTGAACATTCTGTTTTGTGAATGCCCAACGTTAGAAAGAACTTACAGATTGAATAATTGAGCAATTTGGATGATGTCACCAAAGAAGAGATCAAGAAGAGACTTGCTAAGTGGTACATGAAGCCCATACAAAATTGCCACCCCACTCCAATATTTACTATTGACATTCATTTTAATCTTGGTTTTATGCCAAAAGTTTAGAAATACTTTAATTCTACTCTTTTAAAAACTTTTGCCAGAGAATCTTATATTTATCTTTGTTTTCTTCTTAATTTTCTTTAAGTGAATAGATCACCAGGAACCAGTCTGTGATCTAAAAAAGAAGGCACATATCTAGGAGAACACCTTGGAATACTGAGAACAACAAGGAGGAGGAGAGGTAAAGTTTTAGATGAGTTCTGTGTTAGGCCAGCGTATTAAAGGTTATATTCTAGAGTGGCAAGCAGAATATTGCCATCAGGGCGATGGACAGTTCCAATGAGCAAGTGATTCTACATAAGATAGCGTCAGACTAAGATTTGCACATTAAGTAATACCATGTCTTTTCAGAAGGTTCCCTGGTGTCTAATCTGTGTGGAACAAAGCCCCTCCATAGAAAGTCAGATGATCAAGTTAAGGGATCAAGGGCTGACGAGCTGACTCACAGTTTACATTGATTTAAGTTGTCGTTTCCTGTATTTCCTCCACTTAGCTTGTACTGTATTGTAATTATGACATCCTTGTTTAATAAAATTACAAAGTTGTTCTTCCTCATCAGTAAAACTTCCCCATAAAGATGATACACCAAAGGCAACGTTTGTCCCAGAATATTTAAGATTTTTAAATCATAAATAACACTATAGTTTCTTAGGAATTCAGTCCCAATGAGATATCATAGTTTTGACTTGCCAAAACTATGGCTGGCGCTCAAACCACCAACTAATCAAACTGAAGTGTTAATTCACTAAATGCTCCACATGAAGTTGTTAAGTATTACAGGATGTCCCATATTCCTTCTTGTGCTTCAATTCTGGCAAAATATACATCATTTCACCAAATTTGTTTAAAACGATATTGTTAAGCGCTCACTATCAATTATTGGCCTTACGTTCACTTGATCAAATAGTGTATCCACATAGTTGTCATTCAGAGTGATATAATATAATTTTACTGAGTGAATTGCGCCATTGTATGCTGAATATAAATTGTGAAATACTTGGTCTGAAATACCAAAAATGAATTATTAGTAGCATTAATTTGGATAAATACATTGACATTGTTGATACTGGCCTTTGCAGATGACTGCGTAGCAGGTATAGCAGTTAATGAAGATGCCCAACAGCTGGAATGCACTCTAGAGGAATACTCCAAGGTGAGCAATGCATCGCTCAACAAAAGGAAGACAGAAATTATCCTCTTAGGCAAATATACAAACAATTGGGCCACAACATCAGAACATCTCACCAACACTCAAAGAAAGAACCCAATCATTTTACCCTTTGCAACACCTCCCACCAAAACTCCTGTCTGACACCTTGGAATCTGGCTAGAATCAGGGGGATATGCTAATGAGACAATGGAAAGTAACCTGTTGCAACGGGTATCCAAACGCGTAGCCTCCCTCAAGGGGAGAACCCCAGGACTAACAGGATGAGTTACAGTTGCTAACTCGCTCATCCTCCCAATACTGTGGTACCAGGCCCATGCGATAGCCTTCTCACCTACCTTTATAACCTCAATTCGCGCGCTTATCCAGGGCTGGTTGTGGCCTGGCTCTCACCCTCCTACACGGATGGAAACACTATTTGGCCCACGCTCAAGCGGAGGCATAGGACTAATGGATTTTGGGAGCCACGCCAATCACATCCTAGGTACCTGGATAAAGGAAATCCTTGCTCCAGACCTCCCGCAACAACATTGGTCCAGAGCAGCAAGGACTAACTTTGCACAGGCGCTCAAATTAACCAACCCACATAGTCCACCCAGACTACTTTCATACCTTGCCAAACATCCTACTGCAACAGGTCCGCATAGAACCTCCCCTCATTTCAAACATATCCTCCAAACTATCCGCTGTATGAGATGGACCATAGAGAACATGGGTACTATACAGGGAAGGGGATGACCCATCCCCCAATTCAAATTAAGAAACCCAGAAAACCACCCCCAGAGGGATATGCTCGCAACAACCCCAAACATAGTTAGGATAGAATACCCAGATATGTTGGACATTCCCCATGATTTAACCACACAGAAAGCAATGTGGAAAATGACACACCACCCACTCCTACAGCCAAGGATAAGAGCAAACGCCTGGCGCTGTCTGAGAAGGACTTATAGGATGGCGGACTGCTCCAACTCCCTCCACAAAACATGTGCAGTATGTGGAGGGGAGGGATCCTTACATCACCGCCTAGAAACATGCCCCCAACCAAATCTATATGGCAGGAAGTCGCATGCCTGCTTAATATCCAAAACGAACAGGAATTCTCAATATCAAAGAGCATCTTCACGCTCCATATTGAGTCACCAATCCCATCTACCCTCCGCTCCTTAATAATACCCATTGCAATGTGGACTATACACACAATTGCATTAGATGCGTTCAAGGGTACGGTCCCAACCATTCATGGGATTATCAACAGATTCCATGTCCACTTACTAGAGCACTTCCAAGCCTGGATCTATGGATATATGAGACCAAGACAAAAAGCGCTCATAGAATCATGGTTCTCACTCTGGTTCCTCCACACAGATCCTTTCCTTCACACCTGCTCCATAGTAGGGGAAACCCCCTTGGAGTAGCGCACCAACCCCCCATACCTAGCAGTCCCGCTGGCAACAGGGGTAACTTGAGTACCCTGGGGTGCCCAATTTTTTTTAATTTGTTAGTTATTCTCTTAGTTTCACATATATTCTGTAATTTCCGTCCCCTGGTCGGCTTACCTCAGTTAAATAAAATACATTGACATTGTTAATTTCCATCTTAAGCAACTAATCATCATTTTCAGCTTTTCTAGCAATTTTTAAAAAGTGACAAGTGTAAGGGTAAGCAATATTTTTAACTATCTCTAGTTTAATAGTCTTTGCTTTTGCGCTATTGAGAGTGCTGATACTTGCGTTTATGACCTAATAGAGCGGATCAAGTGTAACATTATCCACAAACAGGTCAGAGATACATATTTCCACTTAAGGTTTATCTGGTTAACTTTCTTAAATGTAGATCTAGAATGTTTCCCACTAAACTTCAAACCTTTTTCTATTCTTTGCCAGCTTTATTCTCTTGAGAATGGATTATATTAATTTGATCCTCAAATTTCTTGCCCTATAATTGGGAGTCATAATGTACTAATCCTTCACATTTGTTACAGGTGATGTGTGGCTTATTATTTCCATTCCTGTCCCCTGGGACATCCCATTTGTTAAAAATTGAGAATCTCATTATTCTGGTCATTGTGTTTACTATTATTATAATTATCAGTAATGGAACAAACTTGAAGTTTCAGTAAGTTGCATCAAACGTTGAGCCTGACATCTTATGATATCTTATACCATTTAGGAGTTATAAGTCATACTGGCTAACACCAAAACCATGGCTCTGTGTAGGTCTCAATAGGGTCTAAGTGCTTTTTTCATGGTAGTTCATGAGTCAAAGTCAGTCAATAATTTTGCTTTCACCAGGATTTGTGCTTCCCAGTATAATTGGCTAGCAAAAACTAACAAGAGTTTACCCTTTCTGATTTTTATACTCATAAATTTTTATTTACAAATCATTAGATTTCTGTGCTGGCAAATTTGTTCATTATCGCGTTCTTGTCATCTTAATAACGTCCAATTATTCCCATTTAGTGGGGAAATGCCAAATTTTGGCAATCTAGATCTAGACAGTTAATCACAGTGGCTGCTTATATTTCAAACTTACATCTGAACATAGTTTTTTGGACAGTCTGAAAAACGCTGAGGCATTGTCCCAATGTAATATAAGTTTTTGTTGGAATCCTGGCGGTAGTTATGCTCACTGATGCTGTTAGCTCAGGATCTCAAATCTTGCAGTTGTGGGCGCTATAAGACTTTTACCCACTGTTAATTATTTAGAAAGGTAAAATCACCACAAGAAGATTTTATATATATACAAATTTTATTAATTTGTAAAAAAATGGGGACAAAAGTGATCTCCTTATTGAAATATCGCCGCTTATTTTTAAATTACTTGAGGGCTAATAGTGTGATACCTGTGAGTTCAGATCAGGTGTGGAGTGGCTCCTTTTAGGTAAATGAAGATTTAGCCTATCAGAGCACTCAAAAGTCTTTTCCCCTCGGTTTGACTCCAGTTCAGGCGATTGATTGATAGAAGGTATGATATTTCCATGTGGTAAGGATATAATATAGGTGATCCAATATATATTTGTAATATTTTAACCTCTCAGGACTTTCTAAACTCTATAAAGGGGGGTTAGGCTTCCCTTAAGTGACGGCACTAAATATAAAGAAGTGGAAGAGCGAACTTTGGTGCCAGTTTGGTTAATCTGCCAGGAGTTTGGCGGACTTATAATATGTAAATCTTTTAATCAGCTGGGGGTTGGGAGTAATAGTATTACTCTGAGCTAACTGATTCCCCTAAATATTAGGTGAGGGTATTTTCTTAGATATTAACTTATTCACATCTCAAACACTTTTTAAACTTAAGCAAACATGTAACTGTCTAACAGTAGTCTTGGGGTAGCCCCAAAATCTACAGTTGATACTGGCTCAACTATGGTATGATTTCCTAGCCAATAATTCTTGCAGCAGTAGTGGTGTTGTTAGGAATCCTTTCTGAAATGATGGAAAAAGCCTTAGGTATAATCCTTGTGACCTGCACACTTCCCACATTGCTTTCTTCATTTTATAAAGCCTTAGCACTAAACTAAGATTTCAGTTGGATATAATTACATTTATAGTTTTCCACCTCCTAATTTGTTTCAAAAAGTTTATGTGTTACTTCTTTAACTTGCAATTTCTCCTAACTTTAACTTTGAGGTTGACTTTCAACAAAAATAGATCCAAAATAATTTTTATTGGTTACTTCTCTATTTCTGTAATTCTCTCATAAAGAATATTATTGCTTTTTTTCACAAGATCTGTTTCCTCTTCCACATTGGAAATTCATTCTTTGACTTTCATTATATTGGCCTGCGTTGGTGACATTAAAGTATTTAAATTAAAGCTCTCAGCTCTTTCAAAGACTTTGATATCTTGTTCTGGACAGAAAGTATGATTATATATTTTAAGACTCAACTATAACCCCCTGTAGTGAGCACCAATTATATGCTTTTTTATAAAGTTTACTGCATAGGTTCTGACTCTAACATAAAAATAAAGAAGATTGCTAATTTTATAAAGAGAACTATCCAGTCAAGTCTTCTTATTAGTGGTTCCAACCCCACTCAGGTATTGTAACAACGGGCTCTTAAGGCCCTATTTGCCACATTGACATATGCGACCTTATTCTAGAAGAAAGTTGCCACGATCTTCTAATCATCAGGGTTGCATTGGCATGTAAATTCCCTTCTGAGCATCCAATAGAATGGTCAAATTCTGCTGCATTTGGGTGTCCAGATATCGCTCACAGGGTGATATGATGATACATAAAATATGCTGACCTGCTTGGATGAGGTACAGAGGAATCTGAACTTGCCTCCCCCTGTCACCTGGCAGCTTCACTCAGCTGCGCAAGATCACTGCAATCTCATGATGACACCATTGCATTGTGCAACCACCCTCCATGGTACAACATAAATGTGAATGCTCCCTCCTAACCTTGGTTTATTGTGAATAAGGTCCCCAAAAATTATACTTAGTTTACTAAATTTATAACAGCGCTAAAGTATAAGCAAATGGGCTTTATTTTGGAAGGAAACAAAATAATGTAGAATTTTTCAAGTGAGGGAAGAAAAATGCATCCTTGCTTGAAAAATAGTAGCCCTGAAAGAGCTACACAAGTTAAAAATGATCAAGATTGTCCAAGGCTGGACAAATGCTGATGTCCTGACCTTCATCTGCTAGTGGATCAAGGGGAGCTTGAATTCATTAAATTCTTCCATAAAAATGATATTTTTATTTAAAATGATCTTAGAATGATCAGCTTACCAATTAAGCTAAGTTCACAAAATTGGGATTGAAACCATCGTCATAGCAGATTTCCTAAATCCTAACCTTAAGAAATCCATGTATGACCATTGTTTGTTACATTACACCCTTGTATTATGAATCCTGACACATCTACAATGCTGGGTGAGGGAATCACAACCAGGCATTTTTTCAATGGGTGGCTTTATGACAGGGGAAGCTCAAAGGGGTTGACCAGAAATCCAGGGTTCAAGAAAGCGTCGACGTTCCCCCTGGAGGTCCACTGATGGGTGCAAGAGGCCTCAACCACCAGCGTTCCAACTTCTCACCTCCAAACTCCCCATCCCCTTTTCTGGAAAGCCAGTGCAACAACAAAAAGCATTTGTGGTTTCAGAGCAGTTCTTGAGACATTTGACTTTGTGCCATCTTGTGAGCTGTCTGGTGTACAGCTTGCCAAGAAAATTTGACTTGGAAATTATGTAACAAACGGGCTCTCAAGGCTTTGTTTACCATCTTGTCATATGCAAGCCTACACCAGAAGAGAGTCACTTCAATCTTCCAAGTGTCAGGGTTGTGCTATCATGCAAATCCTCTTTTGAACGTCCAATGGAACGGTCAATTTCGCCACACTTGGGGGTCCAGATATCACTCACAGGGTGATATGATGATACACAAAATATGCTGACCTGCCTGTCCAGGGTATGGCAGAATCTAAACTCGCCTCCTCTGTCACCCATCAGCTTCACTAAGATGCACAAGATCACTTCAATCTTGTCATGACATCATAACGTTGTGAAACTGCCCATCATGGCACAACAGTATGTTAAATGCTCCCTCTTAACCATGGTTATTGCAACAAGGTCACAAAGAATAAACTAAAAAATTTATAACAGCTTAATTCTGAGTGAATAGGCTTTATTTTGGAAGGAGACTAAACTAATGTAGAATTTCCAAGTGAGGGAAGGAAAAAACATCCTTCACTTTATAGATAGTAGCCCTGTAAGAGCTACGTAAGCTAACAATAAGTCAATCATGTCTAAGGCTGGACAAATGCTGGCGTCCTGACCTTCATCTGCTGGTGGATTGAGGGAACCTAAATATATTAAAATCCGCCTTAAAAACAATATTT
This sequence comes from Massospora cicadina, assembly GCA_022478985.1. NCBI lineage: Eukaryota > Fungi > Entomophthoromycota > Entomophthoromycetes > Entomophthorales > Entomophthoraceae > Massospora > Massospora cicadina. The sequence continues at coordinate 70,782 of JAKSZP010004376.1, forward strand.
TTAAAATGATCTTAAACTACATTGGCTCACCAATTAAGTTGAGTTTGGAAAATTAGGATTGCAACTGTTGTCATAGCATATTTCCTAAGTCCCAACCTTAGGAAAGCTATATGCAATAACTGATCTTTACATGAATAATCCTACTGATTTCTTGAGAAAAACAGGCAAGGGCAACTAATCTCTTTAACTCTTTAATATATCAAAATTTATAATATTTTGAAGTCTATAATCAACCTATGTTTGAATAATCAAGCGTTTATATAGGGAAGTTTGGTGCTCAACTCTTTTACTGACGCCTCATCATAAACGACATTCATTACCAAGTAACTTGTCCTGAAGAACTATATTAACAATGAAATAACTCTTCCATTATCCATCCATCAAATCACCATTTTTTACTGACTAGATTATGATCCTTCCTTAGCTGGTTTACAAAATAGCGCGTTCCATTGTCTTTAACTAACACCAGTAGTTTAAACGTTAATAGGTTGCCAACCATACTTGGGTCTTAAGATGATATTCATTTATATTAGGCATATCACCCAGGACAATCTACATGTTACTGTCATGAAAAACTCTGTTAACGCTTCAGTAACTCCAGCCATCCTTATCTATATGTGGTGACACAACCTGATTATTTCACGTAAGGGATTTAGTTTTTAACTATAAAATCAACAACCAAATTCACTTATTAAAGTTGTTGGGGATTAACCTAACAAGCTATCAATATGCATTACTATTGTATTAATCTTGTTAATAATATTATACTAATGTGTCATTGGAGAACATCTCCAAACAATTTTATTAAATATAAATAACTCCAACATACATTAAGTTTGCTTATATGTAAGCCAACTAAGATAGATAATAAAGAGATATCTTTCATATCTGGATAATGTGGGCATACAAAACTTCCAACACCACCTTAGTAGAGATATAATGAGATAAGTGCTGTGTGCATCTAGGATAACTTAAGTTAATGATTGAATAATTTTTAGCACTAGTGGTGCCCAACCCAAAAGGGGGAGCTGCCATGCATCTATATTTGCAAATGGGCCAAACAAGGGGATTATCATAAATAAAAAAAATTCCTAATATAGCCCCTAGGTCATCAGCCTAACAAGCCATATCAGATGGTGAGAAAGCTTTGGGGGAAACTTTTGTCTGGAGCCCACTTTAGCTGACAGACCATAGCAGACAACATCGGGGTAGGGGCATCAGCGACATGAGGCATAAGGAGGTATAGTTGTGAGTTTTCTTTGTTAATGAGGCTGGCAGTGTTCATCGCCTCAACGTATTGAGCAAGTTGTTGCTCAGCAAAAGTGATGAGAGCCAGAACACAAGTAAATGACTTGATGCGCCATTGGCCTTAAAATATAGTTGGGGTCAAAAAGAGAGGTTTTTGCTGCATCAATGCAAGCATGGCTCACACTGAAAGCAAGCTCCTCATTTTTCATATTTAACATCCTTTCAAAATTGGAAGGGAAATTTGGGATGGTAGCCTCAACTAGGGGTTTCATCACCCCATGGAGATGCTGGTGGAGGAGGGTGTTGGCAGGGGCAGCTACGGCTTCCACTGCCATTTGATTGATTTTTTTATAATTTGGAAAGCCACTTTATGAGCAAAAATGGTGGGGGCGCAAATTGGGAAAAGTTTCATAAATTTATTGTAAAAAGTTATCATATTTTAGCTCAATTTTAAAAATAATATAGAAGAAAGAAACCTCTTACTAGCTAGAGTATTATAATTTAGATCTTACTATTTAACTACATCAAAATATTATTTTGAAGACTACATAATAATTTCCACTTTTTTGCGTTACATAGGTTTAATAGTAACTTTCAGAATAGTGCCAAAGTACTTCTCAATACAGTTTTCTACACTGACGAAATTAACATGTTGAATATATTAATTTTAGTCATTGTGTTTTAAAAAGTAAATTTTTATTAAACAAAAAGTTATGGAACTAAAGATGCAGTAAATTATCTACAGAGCAGATGCGCTTGGAATAGAAGTATTTATATGAGCTTCATAATTGAGCAGTAATAGTAACATGCCATATAAAGTAATAATATACTTTATCCTAAAGTAGCAAAACTATAAGGCTCATATATAAAGCATTAGACTTTTAAAAAAACATTAAATTTTTTCATAATTATCTTTTACTAAAGCATAAAGTTAATGCAAATAAATTATATATAGTGTTTTTCTTTATTAAGTAAACTGTCATAAATCTTTATTAAGCATTAATCTTCTTGGTTAGTATAACTTTATGTGGTATACTTAATATTTTGGATTATGAAATGACACCATTTTAAAAATCTTATCATATGAATTAAACAAGCATTATTATATCTACACCTTGATCACGTTTTTATAATCTTTACTATATAAAATCAAATTGTGAAAATCCAATGTGACATTTAGAGTAAAAATATATCTAAAAATCCTGGCTGCTGCTCTAAAGTTTAACTGGGCATAACACACATTATGGACAAAAAGGGCCAACCCACATAGCAAGTGCGCTAGAAGAGAAGAAGATCTATGAAAAACATTAGATGAACACTAAGTCACTTCTTTTCCTCAGCCTCTGGCCCTGAAAGCAATAATGGAGGCTGAGCTATCTGAAGAATATTGAGTAAATGCAACGAGATACAAACAGCCCTCAAGAAATTCAGATCAACGGGGCAACAATAATCTAGGACTAAATATCTGAGAAAGAGTTTGATATGTGCCAATATCACTCCACCCATCATTAAAACAATTGATATAATTCCAATTAGAGTTGGCTCTATTGAAAATTATATTGAAAGCTCCCTATGAGTTCTGTGAGTGACTTGAATCTCTGTTGGAACACCAAATTTACTCAGAAGTTCAGTCAAATTCAAGAATCTGAGAATTTTGTTAATCTCTGTGAAAAAAAATTACTAATTTGCTCCAAAACTGCAGAGTGATCCCAAAAAAGTCCATCTGTTCCTCTCATTATCTCCAACCTGTCACTTTATTAGAATGTGAATCTCCCACTATATTCCCACTGATGTTTACATTTCACTCTAACTAGTAGAATTGTGGCTTGTACACTGACTATTCCCCACCCAGATAGTTCTTCAACCTATGTCCCAACCAAATAGTAAGGTGAAGGGATATTCTAACATCTCACTTAACTAAAACTAATCTCACTCCTTTAAAACTGCTATATGTTTACTCCTTAAAATTAAAATTTCTCAAACCTCCATTAGGACTGATGGAAGGCAATGGTAACTGTTACAGGTGGTTGCCAATATGGTGTCACTATGATACAGAATTTGTCATTGATTGTAGTCCACAATTAGCACCCAGAAACCCCAAATATATTTAACTGCAGCTCATGAATAACTCTGATACTAAACTAATTAGCAGACTTCTACTATTATTAAAAAGGCAATAATCAATACAACTCATATTCATCTTTCTTCAACTAAAATAAATATGGTGAACAAACTTATTTGGATGACCAACTCTCAAATGTAGGGGAAGAGAATCTTTGCAATATACCAAGCCTCTGATGGTAGGCACCTTTACAAAAATGAGCCAGAGTCCTTCTCCCACTCATCTTTTCCATATAGAGCTGACAAAATAAGAACTATTGGAAAACTGAATTAAGATAATACTGGTTCTGATCCAGATCTAATAGACATAATGATGTTCCTTGATTAAAAAATTTCTCTAGCTCTTACCAGGTGTATCTTATTTGTAAGTTGCATGAGTGGTGGTGCCATGTGAACTATAAATTTTATCATGAGTATCTGAATTTCCATATTGGAAACCTAATTCCCTTGAACATTGATTCTTTGACATAATATTCTACTCATTTAAACCATGGTTGGCACAATGCTCCAAGAGCTCATTGCCTTAGGACAAATGACTGCCCAAAAAACCTGTTTTGCCTTATCAGAGCCTTCCTGACTTTCTGGTCCTGGGTATTCTCTATACCAAGGCTTGCAAACAGGTCTTATTGGTATGTGCTATACACCTCACCTCATCCTACTTGAGGTCACATGCTTGTAGTGTAACATGTAGTGGGATTCCACCTGTGAGCATCAACCAAGATAGGCAGACAAGTCTTGATACCTTGACAGAATTAAACTTCACGTTATCTATTGAAAGAAAGAGGCCTTGGACATTAAAAAACTTAGGCCCTTCTCTACGCATTTCAATGAGATTTTAAGGACTGAATGATAGAATTGATGTACATCCATGTCTCCCAATGAAATCTTATTACAACTCTATTTATGCATGTGTCATCCATGATCATGACGCCAATGTCATGAGCTCATCAATTGTTATTATTCTCAGCCATAGAGCCCTAGCCCCAAACTTGTAGGTCCATATCAAATAATACTAGTGGACCACTAGAATAATAACTACCCCTAAAAGCTTCTCTATAATGCCATTCTGGGCCTCACTTAGTAATGCAACACGATCCCTCTTGGCATGGGTTAAAGTATCAGGAAAGTTAGAAAAAGCCTTTGAAGTGGCACACAAGAAAACAGCACAGCCAAGCTTCCAATGGAGCAACAAGGAACTGACCTGAAAACCAGGCCACATCTCTGACCAGAAGCTACTCAGTTCAGACCTTGATTTTACCCTCATAATTGTCAACGAAGATGAAACATCAAAGATCAACCCACTGAAAAGTAAAGGACCTGCAGCCTTTTTCATCATCCTAAGATTAACTAAATTGGTACTGAGAGCAGCGCATTAGTATAAGTTGACCTAGCGCTCCCTAGTACCACTGAAGAAAGTCACACCAAACAGCTTGACATCATGTTAGAATTGCTCATGGTAGACTCATGTTCAACTAAAGTCTAATTTATCCCACTGTTAAGTAATGTAGATAAAAAAATGATGGGTAAGTGATGAACATTAGTAGTCTAGATGACCCAAGGGCTCTGCTAATCAATAGACTATATGAGATAAATTAAGGAGGAGCTGCGCTAAACCTTTTTTATAAAAACTTCTCATATGTGCATTCACTATCTGCCCCTAAGGACCCTCAATCAGCTCCCATATTTTATGTGTGCACATCTGACATGTCCTCGCAATTGATAAAAAAAGTGAGGATTCCTCAGAAAACCTCCACTGCTGTGAGATCAGGGCTAGTGTCTACACCATTGATGACTTATATAAACATGATAGAGTTTACTACTTGTTAATGGTTCACTTTGGAGTAAAATCTCGTAGGTGTGACCTTGAACACCATAGTAGACACAGGGGAATTGGCAACTATATATCCTTTAAGTGACATGATACCCCATCATGTGGTCAACTGTTGACCCCCATTCTTAGAGCTTTCTTAAGTGAAAAAAGGAATATTATCACTTCACAAACTTTTTAACATCCACTTTTAAAGTTCCTGACCATCCCAGGACTCTTACAAACTATGATATTAATAGTTAGATATTGGTGCCAGAAGTCCGTGAATTCTGACCTTGATCACAACATTATCGTTTTTTCATATGCTTACATCTAAGTTTAAGTTATTTTAATTAACACTTTGAGAAAAACAAAGTTAAGTTACCTCTGTGGTTAAGTACTTGTCTACCAACGTCATTCTTAATTTGTTACGCTCCAAAAAGCACTTGGGCCCAAAGAAGATCTTCACCACTGAGGAGCTAATTAACTCCTCGCACATCTGAGTCTGACCTTAATTTTTGCCTTATAGTTGGTCTAATAAATAAACTACCCTCTTTACCCATACACACTGGTGGATAAATAGGCCTTAAAATCATAGCTGGATGGCATTCTTTCCAAGGGTTGGTTGATAAAAAGGACCTCGCCCATTTCATCTTTGGTAGTGTTTAAGCAAAAGCCTAAGGACACGCTTTTCCTTTTGTAGATTACAGTCACCTAAACAGATTACTGTCTTATATCCATAGCCCTTGGAGTTTAGTTCTCTATCACACAGTCCATCGCCAAGTTCAGAATCATTTCCAAAAATGATAATAGCAAACGCCTTGAAACAATTCTGAGTAAAAAATGGCAAGTATGTCTCACCACAATCTGCACCTTGCATGGCATATATTAATCTACTTATGCCATCTGTACTCAAAAACGTTGTTGCTATGCATCAACGCCTCATCATTCCCGCCTTTGGGGAGTAGAATTATCTGTGTACAGTGATATACATGGATGATATATTTTTCTCACTCCCCAAAGAAAGAACAGCACATCAAAGACATGATGGTCATCGCTTCAGAATTTCAGAAAGCAGCCTCATTGTAAAGTCATACAAGTGCATTTTTAGAAAAGCAAAAGTGAAATTTTTGGGCGACCTAGTGTACAAGAAAGGGCACGACTTTTGTCATAGAAACTGTAAGTGAACACCTCATGACCTACCCAACGATAAAAAAGCAGTAGTGGAGCTTTATAGGTATTAGTACTTAATGAGAATTTTTCACTTGCTATCTCAAAGATGGCCTCACCCCTGCATCACCTGAAGGGCAAAAATGCCCTTCAAATGGACCTCAGAGTGACAGAAGCCATTTGAAAAATACATTAAAATCTACATCTTCTCCCTGGTATTACTGTACACTGGCAAAGAAAAACTATTCATAGTCTTTTGTGACATTTCTGGAATGGCCATCATATTGGTGTTGCTTCAGCAACATAAAGGCTGAGAACACCAAGTAGCATTCTTTCCCAGAAATTCTTGCTGATGAAGTGCTCATGACCTAAAACTATGAGAAACTGGTGGCGGTGGCCTGCTACCTCATGCATGATCAATAACTACTTCGAGGGGCCCTAACACACCATCATTGTACACAAAATCCACAAGTCCCTGACCTGCTACCAAAACCCCTAGGTGCCAAACTATAGACGAACCAGAACTCAATGTGACATTCTGAATTTTGATTCTAATATGAGTTTAAGTAAGGCCACTTTCACATCCTCCTGTATGTCCGTAGATGAAGCTTTAGCATGGGACCCAAAGAGCCACTTATACCAAATAACCATAGCCATACAAAAAACTTAAATCACAAACACTTCTTACCTACTGTCTCTGTTGATAATTCAAATCTCAATTACTTGACAATAGTTTTCATGGCTGTATCAAAAAACTGCTCCTGAGGATAACTATGTTTATCCTAATCAGAAGGCTCTAACTTAGACGCGGTGCTCAGATTTTAAGCTACTAGTCCTGAAGCCCTTCATCTCTGCTGTCAACATTAGGTCTAGGAAGCCTTTATGGTGGTACTACAAAAAATAGGGTTATATATAATTCTGAAACTAAGTTTGAGTCCTGGAAACCCTTAGACACAGATTAATATGATATCATAGCTCACAAACCATGGACTTCCCTGGCGTCAAGAATTGTATTGACTTAGCAAAAAGGGCCTATGGCTATATGGTAATAACAAATGAAGTCCCCTACTGAATAGAACAATTCTTGGTGTGTACTCAGTTTATATCAGACAGAACAGTATGTAACGGTCTCTCGCTTCTTCTGCAACAGGTAGAAGGCCCCTGGCTGTCCCTCTTGGTGGGCTTCATCTCCATACTATCCACATTGAAGGGTTAGATGCAATCATGGTGGTAATCAACCAATACATCAAGTATGCCATTTTCATCCCCTGTATTGCGGTGACTATAACGAAAGACTTAACGCTGTTTTTTATGGATCATGCATTAGCAATGTTCAAGTCACCCTAAGAGATTATTAACAAATGTGATCCTCAATTTAACTTGCAGCTCTGATATGCGATTTTTGAAATCTTATGGATCAAACCACTTCAATTGACAGCTTATCACCCCCAATCTGACAAAAAAAAAGTTTAAAAAAACAGTTGCTTTAACAGTACCTCCACTGATATGCCATGCTGATAAAAGAGCTTGGGCCATAATTTCCCTTAGCCCAAATCTTATACAACTCCCTCCACTCCTCTATAAGGGAAACCCAATGCCACTCATATGCAAAAAAACATTTTTGCTCTAGCGCTCAAAATTGGGACGAAATCTCAAAGGATGATTACTTTACCACCCATAACTACCATATATACCAACATCTCCATAAGAACCTTACCAAAGACACTAAGTAGTTTGCTAATTAAACTTACAAGCAGCCCTAATATATAAGGTGGGCTTGATAATTATGCTAGTATGAAAGATCTCCAATCAAAGTGTTATGCAAAAACTGGTAAAAAAAGCACTTTCTCTACCAATCACATAAATATTATATGTAATGGATTCTTCTGTCTATATTTGGCCC